>PITA01018059.1:0-41531 GCA_004023965.1 Spilogale gracilis | reverse complement strand
TCTGCTAACAAGTGAATTAAGTAGCCTTTGTGCTGAATGTTTTTGAGCTTCCTGATCTACCTCTGATTTTTGCTGTAATGATGGTGGGCAGTCCCTTGGGAGCTCAGAATCAGTCTGATGGCCTCCCTTCCACCACAGGCCATGCCCATGTATTGTTCTGCTTTCTTCCCAAGGCCTTTTCAGAGGTTATAGTTTCTGGAAACATATTTTGGAAATATAAGGCTTAACCTGCAACCATTGTTAGTTGATAAGTGCCTTAGCTTTGTGCCATTTAAAGAGACAATTCTCAGAGGTTCTATTAGAATCCATTCCTCATTGATTAATGTAGCTTCTTCTCATTCCTCATTCTTTCTTCCTGAAACTACTGCCCAATAAACCACTCAAGTCTTGCCTCAGTTTCTCTTTTGGGACAAACCAAAATAAGTCACTCTCCTTTGATTATGTTGGAAGCAAATTGTAAACCACCTGTAACAAAAGGATTTATTATCTGAAAGTTAAATGCACTCACTTTCTCAGTATAGAAATCAGTATTTCATATTATTTAGTTAATGTCCTGACTGGTAGTATATATATATATATATATTTGAGCAGTGTAAAATATTAAGATCAGAATAGGTGAAAGGGCAAGCTTTATATTTAAAGTGGGAGGAGTGATTGTGAAAGATGTATGAAATAAGGTTAGATGAAACTTCTAAAACACATGTGTTCTTAGGCACAGGAGATTTAGGAAAATGTACATATGTTAAGTTGAGGATCTGGTAATTAAACTATTTGTGTTTATGTACCTCTAGAAAGTCTTCATGTATTCCCAGAGATATATAAAACCCAGTTTGAAGATTAATCCTCTAGACTACTATGTGTGTCTACACCACAACCAAACGAAACCAAACGGAAACTAATCACAGAGGTACTTTGGGTTTAAAGGAAGAAACATAACCTACTGCATGTTCCAGGAAAAGTTAAAGTGATCTGGTGTAAAGGGCTTTGCCAAAAGTAATGAGAAGTGATTTTCATGGGGGAGTCTGAGATTTCTTTTGATTATTATAAAGAACATGAAAGCACAGAGATAATCAATATTCATTTTCAGCTAACATTTATTGCATGCTTTCTATGTGCTAAGGATTGTTTTCCATCTTTCATATTAATTTCATTAAAATCACACGTTAATTGTTCTCTGGGACAGGAATTGTAGGAATTACCATTCTAATCGGATCTGAAACTAAGTGACTTGTCAAATGGCTGGTTAATGGAAGAATTGATTTCCGATCCAGATATTCTGATTTGAAGTTTCATATCCTTTCAAAGATAGCACAAGATGATTAACAAAGAAATCTAGGTAGAAGTTGAACAAAAGTACAAGGCTTTTCCTCTCCCCACCACAGAACACATGTCTGTATTGCACTGACTGAAGTTTTCCTTAACACTAATTTCTACCATAACAAAACACCAGGAAAATTAGGTGTTTCTTTCTTTGTGTTTCTGTGACAACTGGTACATACACTGATAAGACATTGATTGCATTTTATGGTGATTATCTCCTTACATGCCTACCTCCCCTACTAGGTTGTCATTTTAGGGAAGAGACTGTGTCTGAATTATCTTCATAATTATCTTCATAGTCCCGTACCAAGCAAACTGTCTAATATAGAGGCAGTTGTCAGTGACTATTTGTCAAATGAATGGCTGCACAAATGAATGAAAGTAAAAGGGTGGCCATCTCACTCCAACATACTAGACTAGATTATTCCACACTCCTGCTGCATCTGCTGCCAAAAACTTTAAAAGAAATTTTAAGCTTTTCCAGGACTTTCCAGAGAGCATTTTTCATTTCCTTATTCCTGAGACTGTATATCAAAGGGTTGAAGAGTGGAGTCACCATTGCATAGAACAAGGTCATGATCTTTGGCATCAGTGTAGAGTGACTGGATCCAGGGCTCACATGCATCACCATAATGGTCCCATAGAACAGCAAGACCACAGACAAATGGGACCCACATGTTGAAAAGGCCTTATGCCGACTGGATGCTGAGGGCAATCGGAGCACAGCAAGTAGAACCAGGACATAAGAGATGAGGATGAAAAAGAAGCTCAGGAGGATAATGAGAGAGCTTAGGGTATAGCTGATGAGCTTGGACATGGGGGCAGGAGCACACGAAAGCGTCAGCAATGGGCCTGAGTCACATACAAAATGATCGATTGCTTTAGGACCACAGAAAGGCAGTTGGGAGATGAGAATAACAGGTACCAGATACCAGAGAAAGCCACATACCCAACAGGAAATGGCTAGGTTGAAACAACGTTGTCCTGTCATAATTGTGGCATAATGCAGAGGATGACAGATGGCAAAGTAGCGATCAAAGGCCATTGCTGAGAGAAAGAAGCACTCAGTGGAGCCCATGGAAAAGAAAAAATATAATTGAAGGAAGCATCCAGCGAAAGAGATGGTTTTGGTCTCTGAGAGGAAGTTGATCAGTGTGTTTGGAACAGTGGAATTGACGTACCAGATCTCCAGGAATGCAAAATTCCCCAGCAGGATGTACATGGGGGTGTGGAGGTGCTGGTCCCAGAACACAGCACCAACAATGGCTCCATTTCCCACAACAGTCAGGAGGTAGATGATTGAGAAGAACATAAACAGGACAACTTGAATCTCCCTGCTGCAGGGAAAACCCAGAAGGATGAATTCCCTCACTGACTCAGAAGAGGATCCGGATCCAGACATGTTCATTTAGGAAATTAATTGTGCTGCAATGAGACATCATGATGAGACCGAAGCCTAACAGCAGAGCATCACAGGCAAGATCCTTCATGATCTGATTTTTATCTACTTGTTTAACCTCAAGGCTTTCCTGTGCTCCTATGAGTTCTAGGCCCAACAGGAAAAGAAGAGTTGCACTTCCACCAAATGACATGCTGTTCTCTCTACCTGAGGTGCCTGTCGCTTTTCCTTCTTTCCTTTTTTCCTTCTCTCTTTCTCTTTTTGTCCATCCCTTCTGAATTTCTTCCTTTCTCTTTTACCTTCTTTTTACATATTATTATTATTATTATTATTATTATTATTATTATTATTTGGTTTGGGTAACTTGTGCTTGCATTTCACACTGTTGGATAGCTGCCTCCTTCATGCTGGACCCCATCATCATGTACTAATTGTTTTGCCGTAGCATCTGATGTGAGTGTATGTAAATTTCTACTACACCCTAATGAAACAAGTTGCTTTTCTAACTCTTAATCTGTAAGCTTCATGAGGCAGAGGTTGTACTTTTCATTTCGGTATTATCAATGCCTAGCACAGCATAGTCTCCTTCATAGGTATGCTAACATATTTGGTGACTCAACATTAAACAAAGGAGACATTATTTTTTAAAGCTAAAATGAATGAGTAGTAACATTCTGAAAGCTGTAGTAGTTTTCTGCACTAAATAATTCACCCTTTGCTCCTGTATCATGGATATTTCTTTACATTTCTTAATTTATCTGTTAGACTATCAACCTCTGAAAATAGAGATCAAGTGTTAATCATTTTTGATTCATTTTTAGTATCTAATAGATGATCTTTTAGGGTGTATTTACTATGTAAATATTACTTGTTAAATGAATAAATCATTATCCCCTCAGCTGAACCTTAATTCAGTTTTATATCTAGGAGCCTTAATCATTTTATATATATAATGAAAGGACCATGCCATTGGACCTTGAAGCTGGGGGAGAGGTGGGCCCAGATGAGAGTAATGGCATGCTGAAAAGAGGATGTGACAGGCTAATGTGGTCTGTGGTTAGAGTAACCAAATGTACCTGTTTTTCTGGGATTGTCCCAATTTTAGCACTGAAGGTCTTGTGGTTCGGGAAACATTAGACCCAGGGAAGCAGGGATGGATTGTTGTTTGCTCTCTATGAGATCCTGAAGTTGAGCCAGTCTACCTGAAGAATGTATATGCACTCTTTCCTTTGGATCCTGTTGAGGTCCGTTTGTTTCAGTTGTCCACAGAGAAGAAGGAAAGGTTGTCTGTATGACCGATGAAAGTACTGAGAAGGCACCTGGGCTCCACAGCAAAGAGCTGCCCAAATTGCTTTTCCAGGACTGCTTGATGTTCTGTGCAGTCCGAATACCCTAGCTGTCAACTGAGGCCCCGTGGCCAAGGTCCTAGGGTGGGTAGATAGAATCCTGATACTTTCCTTTCCCTAAGACCAAATTACTCAGTAAAGCAGCACTTTTGGATCCAAAAGTGTTTCTTTGAGGAGCTCTGATACTCTTTTTTCAACTATCCCTTTGGACAGTTGTTACTTCAATTCAAATTTCTCTAAAGGCATTATTAGGAGAAAAATACTCCCTGAAGCCCAAGAAGAAATACAACTGGAGAAAGCAGCCAATGAGACAGATTGACTTAGTATTTAAGAAGAAATAGGACTTGGTATTCTGATCTAGATCGAGTTGATTATTTTCCAAAAACATTTAATGCTCTTGTTTCTGATTGTCAATCTAATGAAGAAACTCTATAGAAACCTAGGTAAAAGAAAGGCCTAAAAAAGTTTAATCTGGTTTCTTTACTTAAGGTAAAGTTCCTCAAGAGTCTTCTGGTGGTAGCATTAAGTATATTTATGTTTGACATGTCCTTCAGAACTCTTAATTTCTTCGTGCTGTAGCCTTGGTTCGGCCACATTTTCTGCTTGTCTCCTTCTCTCAGCTTGCAGTGACATCATGAGAGAGATTTCCCTAGTCGTGGCTACTCACAAGTTAAATCATTATATATACACATATATATGTAAAAAACAGAACATAAAGAGCTAACATTCTTTTCTTTTCTTTTTTCTTTTTTTTTTACTTTAAATATTTTATTTTTTCAGTGTTCCAAGATTCATTGCCCATGCCCCACACCCAGTGCTCCATGCAATAGGTGCCCTCAGTACCCACCACCAGGCTCTCCCATCCTCCCACCCCCTCCCTCCAAGTCCCTCAGTTTGTTTCTGTGTCCAAAGTAAATGGGAAGTAGGGTAATTCAGGGAGAGAAACGAAACATGAGAGACTTTGGACACATTTTTTTATTTTTTAAGTGCATTCATGAAACATCTCCCAACTAACTTGTTTTTTCTAATTTCATTTCCTGCTAAGAATTTCTAGTATATAGGGCACCTGGGTAGTTTAGTGGGTTAAGCCTCTGCCTTTAACTCAGGTCATGATCTCAGGGTCCTGGGATCGAGGCCCACATCAGGTTTTCTGCTCAGAAGGGGGCCTGCTTCCTCCTCTCTCTCTGCCTGCCTCTCTACCTACTTGTGATCTCTCTCTCTGTCAAATAAATAAAATCTTTTTTTAAAAAAAAGAATTTCTAGTAGATAGTATTTGTGTATCGTAGCTTTTGTCTTCAGTTGTATGACTCTTTGGGACCCTGTAGTGATGTGTAGATATGGCTCCTAAAATGGAATCAGGGAAACAATAGGCTCAGTCCTGTTTAACATTATCTTCTATGGGTTCATTATCATAACTGGGCTTTTATTTTCAAAAGAGCATATTGTAACTTAATTGGAGTTGTGAGAAGGTTAGAAAAATTAATGTTTTAGAAAACAGATTCATCTGTACTTACCTCAGTTTCCCAGGAATTGAAGCTATTTGGATTTTGTTTTTCAGATCTTTCATCAAGAACAACAGAAAATTAGGATTATTTCTCTAGGAAAAAAAAAAGAATAGGGACATGATGCCATTTCTGTATACCTGGGAGGAATGGGTCAGTTGTGTCCTTTATTCTCAGTTTCAGTCTCAAAAGTATGAATTTCAGGACCTTCACAGAAAAGCAAACCCCTTTTGTATAAAACTGTGCAGTGACTGCCAGAATCTCATTAGGGGAAATGTCCAAAGATAAAGCACTTGAGACATTGGAAGTTGTTTCCAATTTTTAATTTGCCAGAAAGGATTCAAGTAACACCTGTATAAAATGTTTAAGCCAAAAATGGGGTTCTGGAGAAGACTCTATTCTTCATATATTTTTGGTATGTATTTCCAGAGATTGGATCCCTGTGTCTTTACAAAAGTGACTCCTCACTTCAATAGTCCTTTGGGCAGGCTAGTCTCTCAGGCCAGCATCTACCTTTACCTTCTGTGATTCAGTGCCTTCAGGAACGGAACTAGGAAAAATAAGCACTCATGTGAAATGAGTATGTGGCTGTCTCCTGAATTGAAAGCTATTTATAAGTTAGACTTTGCTCCGTCAAACCAAGGTTCCTCTAGGGAAAGAAGACAGCCATATAGTCAGTCCCCAGAGAGATGTAGAAAAAAAAATCTGGTTTGTGAGAAATTAAAAATAGACAATTTAAAGATTATGACACTTTTGTTTCTAGTGCATGAAATGAATCCATTATCGTGTATTTTCGGTTTTCTTCAGCATCAGTGGTCTAATTTAATTAGCTTTGGGTTTTTAAAATATTTTTTAAAAAAAGTGTTTATTTGAGAGAGAGAGAGAGAGAGCACAAGCTGGGAGTAGGGGCAGAGGGAGAGAGAGAAGAGGTCTCCCAGTTGAGCAGGGAGCCTGATATGGTCCTTGATCCTGGGACCCCAAAATCATGACCTGAGCTGAGGGCAGAGGCTCAATCAACTAAGCCGCCTGGGCACCCCTATTTCTATTAGTTTTGTACTGTCATAGCATAATCAGTTCTCTTAAGAATCTTGCAAATGTTTCCAATATTCTTCTAAGCTTTAATGTGTGCATGCATTTTTTTAAAAAGAGAGCTATCCTTTTTTGATGTGATGGTGTAAGGAGTGCATATAATCACATAACAAACAATATTTCTTTAAGATATCACCATATTGAATGAATTTTTAGGGAATTTCTAGAGTCAGGCGTAGTAATACAGAATAATAAAATGTCCATTCCCATTTGACATTTGAAGAATAACTGAAATACAAAGCGTTTATAGGTCATTATCATGCAATGTGGGGATCTCTGCACATCAACAGTCAATTTGAGATAGTAGTGATTGGGAATGAATATACAAAAGGCAGAGTGAACAAGAACCAAGATGTATTTCCCCACTTAATAATAATTTTGTCTAGGATCGGTCCTTTCTATCTTAATGTCATCTGTGGTAGGCATACCATAGGTTGCCAACTCTTGGCTTTTGTACCATCCCAAGTGGAAATATGTCCACACTGTAATGATGTAAAGAAAGATGTTCCAGATTTTGTGAACAATATGGTGGGGGATTTACCACTGAGATGGAAATGCTTTTATGATCAAGTTTGCAAAGATCTTTTCCTTCTATTTCACAAATTGGAAATTCACTGGAATTTTCTTCTGCCTTTGTGGACAGTAACATCTGACATGTAGATTTGTTTTCTTTGGTAGTTCAATTCACTTTTGGCTGACACAGTCCCTTTTTTGCCGTTTGGGGAAGCTACTGTTCCTCACCACTAGAGTTAGCAGCCAGCAGGCATTTCTTCTCCATATGAACTAGGAGTCAGATACACACACACACACACACACACACACACACAGGGAATATAACTCTCCAGAAATAATAATACACATTAAAAACTCATTGGACTGGTTTAATCGTGGTTGGGAAAGCACATAGAATAACTAGAAACTATATCAGAAGACTTTTGAATAGACAAAAGGAGAAAAATGGAGGAGAAGTTAAATGTAGAAGTCTAACATTAGTTTAATTGGCAATCTGAAGAAAGGAAAAATCAAGTGATATTTAAAGAGATAGTATCTGAAAAATTTTATAGATTTGGTCAAGCACAAAAATCTATCACTTTAAAGAGTAGGTCCAGTGCATTCTAATAGTATAAAATTACAAATTCACATTGTATAAATTACAAACAATGGACACTAAGGATAGTGTCTCAGGGGTGCATATGTGGCTCAGTCAGTTAAGTGTCCAGCTCTAGATTTTGGCTCAGGTCATGATCTCGGGGTCATGGGATAGGACCCCATGTCAGTCTCTGCACTCAATGAGGAGTCTGCTTGAGATCCTCTCTCACCTGCTCTCTCTGCTCCTACCCCCATTCATACATTATTAATAAATAATGTAATTCTTAATTTAAGAGATTTATTAGCTGTCACGAGAGGTTAGATTCTAAAGGTAGCGCATAATGTAAAGGTACTCATATATGACTCCACTAATCTTAAAAGGACTTCCTACTCTTAAATTCTCCCTCCAGCCCAGTGCCCCTCAGTTTGTTTCCTGAGATTAAGAGTCTCTTATGGTTGGTCTCCCTCCCTGGTCCCATCTTGTTTCATTTTTCCCTCCCTTCCCCCACGACCCCCCACACTACCTCTCAACGTTCTCATATCAGAGAGAACATATGATACTTATCTTTCTCTGATTGACTTATTTTGCTCAGCATAATACCCTCTATTCCATCCATGCCATTGCAAATGGCAACATTTCATTTTTTGATAGCTGCATAGTATTCCATTGTGTGTGTGCATATATATATGTATATATCTACTTCTATACACACACACACAAACACACACCCACACACACATCACATTGTTTTATTTGTTCATAGCAGTTATCCAAATCTGCATTTGTACCTTGTCTGTCTTTCATATTAGATTGCTTACTCTGTGAAGGACAGTATCTCTTCTATCCTGTTCAAAATCATAATCACGTCTGTCATTAGCACAGTGCCTGGCATATATTTGCAGTTCAACAAATATTTGTTGAATAAAAATACACATTTTTTTTTTCTATAGGAGTTTTTACATATCTGTGTTCATATGTGGTTTTCAACTATGGCTGGATTTGTTAACTGAGGGGGAAAATTCTCTGTGTGTCTGTAAATGATAAAATATTTTATCCTTCTTGTATGAGTGCCAAATATTTTCTTGTTCCCAGAAGAAATTCATACATTCAATTTTAAAGTTTTTTCAATTTAATGGAGCTCCAATTCTAGTTGATTATAGAGTAAAATGAGTGCTTTCATAAATTCTAAACATGGGAAAGAATTTCTGGGGAAGAAAGAAATTGAATTTCTAACGATTTAAATGTACTTACCTATTAAGAAAGAAATGAACAACTTCTAATGGAAACTGCCAGCTCAGAAGTATTTATATGTAAGAATCCAAGTTCAGGTATTCAGAAAAGTGTCTTGTACAAATCAGAATGGTTTGGCTAGTTTAGTTTAGAAAGAGCTCTGTTTTTCTTCATCAATTTATAATAGATTATAATATAATACAAATATGCATTTCATTTTTTGTAAGGTCATTTTGTTTTCATATAGAAAAACTGCTTAATTTGAATTTAATAAACTTCATCTACTGGTTTAACTGATCAGGTGAGCTAGCATTACTTCTATGTATCTAGCATTCTTAAAAATGTACAATTATATAGTGTTCCAAGATTCATTGTTTATGTATAACACCCAGTGGACCACTACATCAAAAACTAATGATGTACTGTATGGTGACTAACATAATACAATAAATAATAAATAAATGTACAATTATGTGTTCAACCAAATTGAATTTTATTTTTTTATTATGTTCACTTAGCATATGTTACATCATAAGTTTTTGTTGCAGTGTTTAATAATTCATTCATTACCTATAACACCCAGTGATCATCCCAACACATGCCTTCGTTAATACTCATCACCCAGTTGAATTTTATTTCTGACAAATGTTGCTGTTTCTAATAGTAATTGTGTTGCTCTGGATAGTCATCTTATATATAATTTCCAATATCCTTTGTTGACTTTAAGACCTTGGACTAACGCTAAATTGATAATTAATGAAAAAAATCTTTAGTACCCAGACAACAATGAATAAAGTAGAACACAACATTGATTATGAGGCACAGTTTTAATTTGTTTCCTATTTTTATATATTATAAAATAGTTACCAGATAACAGTTTGGTAGGGCTTTTAACTACCTTTAGACTGTGTTAAGGCATACCTTTTGTCTCTTTAAGAAACATTTAGGGAATGTATGTGACTATAGGCATTTATAAAATGGAGGCCTGTTGCAGTTCTGCTGAGATGCTTGTGTGTGAAAGATATTGTGATGTCAGCTCTTATTTTTCTCTATTCTGGTGAAGAAATAGAAGTTACTGTCTTAGTGTTTTGAGGTGCTATAACAAAAGCACCATAGATTGGGTGGCATAGGAACAGATATTTATTTCTCTCACTCTGGAAGCTGGGAATATAGATGTAATCGAAAATTGCTAAATTGTGTTAAGTGTGTGTGTGTGTGTGTGTGTGTGTGTGTGTGTTTATGTATGTGTGTGTCAGGATAGGATACCCCAAAGGTTAATGTTGTATTTCCAGTTTACATATGACTTAGAAATTTTATTTCAATGTTCTTTTTTGCACTCTACATGACATCACATTTTTATATTCTCTTTTGAACAGGCTTCATCATCCTATTCCTCCTCATTAAAGAGCTAAATATAATTTTTGACATGTTTTCATCATCTGAGAAATTTATTTATGATTTAAAAACTTATACTTTGACAGCAACAATTTATAAAAATTTCAATTACTAATGACAGCAGCTGTGTTTTCTGTATGAGAGCCATACATAGGCACCAACTAGATAAGCTGCTTGAGACATGAAGACACTCAGGTGTTGTGTGAAGGCTCTGTAACACCGTGAAGGAAGTGATTCTGCTCCTCTGTCTTCTGAAGATAACTTGGTATTTAATCATTCAGCCTTGCCTACTTCAGGAATATGGTTGAGACAGAAAGCAGTGAGAATCATTTTACTTGGGTATAGACTGACACACAGAACATATTTAGTGCCAAATTAATTAATCCAAAGTAAGTAAAAGGGTTGAGCTGTATTATGCAATAAAGTCTGTTTCAGGATCTAAGGTCAGCTTTTTAGCAAGAACTGATATTCAACAACCATAGTCTAGGGACTCCCAAGGCTCATTAGGCTGAGTGGTAGCATAAGGACCATAAAAGCCTCAGATACTTCCAAAGCCCTGGGGGCAGGAGATCTTCCCAATTGTATAGCCAGCCTTCAACTAGGGCTTGAGTTATAAGAAAGCAGTTAGGGCACAGACTTGGGCAACTGTGATGGTCACTGGAAAATTTCTAATTTTGCTGCACTGAAACTGTGCAGGGATTGGTTTCATGAACAGCAGGGTAACATATTCCTTCCTTGAACTCACATAACTCCTGACATGCAGTCATGTAAGTTTCTCAGATGTGTTTAGTCAAAGATCTATTTATCTCCCTTGTTCCTTTTTTCTGTCCTTGAAATCATTTTTATACCTCTCTGACAGTCATTATTTTTTTAAAATTTTATTTTATTTTTTCAGTCTTCCAAGAAGTCATTCACCGAGCAGTGACATTCTCATAGCATCAGGGAATAGTCAGACTGGTGGTATAGGAAGGTGATAATAAGGTTTGGATAAGATAGGATCAACTTAATGTAATAGCACTGGATTCATGGCAGTATTGTCACAGGACTACCTAATTGTACAGTAGCTTCTCCTAGATCCTATATTCCATTTATTTATTTCAGTTGTTTTTTGCTAAGTTCTTCACTTCTCCCAAACAAAATTTAAGACGCAGTATTTCAAAGATCAGAGCAGAAGGATTTTGCTCTTTTCAGTAGGAAATACCGTCATAGGTATCATTTTCAATGAATGTATTCCATTTCTTGGTGTTTTAAGAGAACTTTGAATTACATCACATATCGTCCAAATAAGTTTTCATATGACATTAAGCTTCAACCAACAAATTTCTTTCTGTTATTATGGTCAAATTTTTTCTGAGAATGCTCTTAGCTCAACAAAGACAAATTAAACAGGCAAAATAGCAAAGTATATTGTTTGAAAAAACCACAACCACTCCCACAAAGAAAATTCAATTCCCTTTCTTAGTATTTTCTGCATAGACCTCTCTGGTTCCTTGCCTAGAAAAATGAGAGTAGTTGCTCAGCTGTCCATAAATAGCCCTTGATTGTTTAAAGAATTTGATTATGTCCTCTTCCCTCCATGCTGGGTACTTCCATAAGGGCTTTCATTTGTCATTAAGCATTCTCAATTCTTTTGGCTCGTTTTGGCAACTTAAAGACATTTTTATTGACTTTTGCTCTTTTTAGTTTATTCTTAGAATGTGAAGCATGAAACACTTGTGAGGGCCTGATCCTAAAGCAAGGAAAATAATAGTGGAGCTGGCATTTCTGAATGTTGCTTCCCAGATTCCAACAGGAATTTGGGATAGGAAAATCTGTTGCGACGGAAGATGGTTGTAGGTGATGACACTCCTTCATGCTGATAGGGATAGTGATTTTTTTTGTTCTTCATGGAATACTCACAGGCTGGATTTCTTTTCTTCTTTTTTTGTAATTTAATTTTATTTTTTCAGTGTTCCAAGATTCATTGTTTATGCCCCACACCCAGTGCTCCATGCAATACGTGCCCTCAGTACCCACCACCAGGCTCTCCCATCAGAGACATCAAAAATGTAGAAGCCAGAGGTATTTCTGCTAAACATGATTTTTATCCACATTGAAAGTGAATTTTCCATATTGGTTGGTATTAGTTTCAATATTATCTAAAGGCAGAAAAATTCTTGAGTCATTAAAAAAAGTTTGATAATAATTGTAATTGACTCCATACCTCAAATACAACTCAAATATAGGGTTATCTTTATTTGTCTCATGAAATTGATGATATCAACATCACAATTAGTCAAATCCTATTATGCTAGTGTCCTAGGAATAATCTGAAAGCATTTATTGTGCTGAAGTTCCCAAATATTAAATATTATTTTAAAGAGGTGGAGTGTAGCGTAGGACTTAACATTGTTTTGTGGTCATATTTTTTTTTCTTAAAACAACACATATTTATTATTTACAGTTATGGGCTAAAATGAAGGTGTTGGCAGGTCTCTATTCATTCTGCGACCTATCAGGGAGAATTCATTTCCTTTATTTTTCCAGTTTCTAGAGACTATCTTTAGCTCATGTCCCCTACCCAGCAATCATATGATTTTAACTCTACTTCTATCCTCACGTCTTTTTCTGATTCTTAGCCTCCATCTTTTACACACTCTTATTTAATCTTCCCTTATGGTTATTTTATTTTAATAATATTATATTAGTGCAAGCTTATCTTTTTCTATGCCTGTGCTATGGAAATAATAAGTGTATAATACAGGTGACTACTCTTTGCATATTATGTTTTCACATTAGGAAATAATCACGTTGTTTCTCAGTCATAAATTACAAGAATGCTTTGGATTCTGCTTTTCCACTTGTTTATTCCCCCTTGTTTTCAGAAACCTCCTTTCAGTTTTTTCTTAAAATAACTTTGGTTGGTCTTTCTCAGATTCTTCCCAGCTTTCCAAAGATAAGGTTTGCATATATATGCAGGATTTAATGAGAGCTTGACCTCGTCTAATTAAACAACTTATATTATTGGAAAGAACACCAAAATGCCATCTCTGTATGGAAATTCACAGTCTTAGGTATATCCAAAGAAGACTGGAAAATTTCCATTGTATCAGAGCTCAAGTAGAGTTCTACATCTGACAGTAAATGGTTTCCTGTCTGTTTTGCTTTGTTTTCCAGGGTATTCTAGTCAGGTGATTCCTTCCACTATTTATCAGATTGTAGAATCTATAGGCAGGTGAAGAAGATGGTCTCATATGTGGTATTACTCAGACATCCAAAATTTCCTTAGGCCCCTCATCTCTCTTTCTCTTGCTTTTCTTGAAATACTGTATAAAGTGGAATTTCTTGGTATTAAGAATTTTTCTTTTTGGACTATCTGAATATCATCACATAACTTTCTCTGACTGATCTGAGAGAACCAAGTGCAACATGGAATAGGTAGGTGGGACTGAGGACAGAAAAAGACAAATTTTTTCTCACTCAGTATATTAACCAGGAGCTAGTTCTAGAATGAAAATATACTAATCTAGACAGAGAAACATCTGCTAATTCTTCACTGCTTCAAGGGAAGGAATGTGCCAACATTGTCTGATTTTTTTATTTGTAATCTGAGCTATTCTCACCCAATATTGGGAATGAATGTAAATGTAGAGCAGGAGAAAATGGATGAAACAATATCTTAGTGTATATTTACTTTTTAAAAAGTATATGTATGGTTGTTGAAAAGTCCAAAAGCAGCATAATTCTGACTTCCCAGATTATCCTCTCCTACAAAATGGGTCATGGTGAGCTTCTTTTGTACCTGCTTCACTGATACAGATCATGGCATTGGTCTCTTCTTTTGGTGGTTGGTGTGTTGCAGTCAGTGTCCTACTCATCTTGAGTCTGATGATTTCTTTATCTTGAATGATAAAGATTTTATTTCCTCTTCCCTATTCTCTACAAACTTCCCATCTTCTGTCACCTGGGATAAGTAAATGCAAAAAAACATGAGCTTCCTGTCTTTTCTAAATGATTTTTTTTTTTTTTTTTTTTTTTTTTTTTTTTAGTGTTCTGTTAGTCATCATACAGTACAACGTTAGTTTTTGGTGGTGTTCCAAGATTCATTGTTTGTGTATATAACCCATATATACTCCATGCAGTATGTGCCCTCCTTAATACCGATCTCCAAATGAACCCATCCCCCCACCCCCTCCCCTCTAAAACCCTTAGTTTGTTTCTTGGGGTCTATAGTCTCTCATGATTCGTCTCCCCCTCGGATTTCCCCACCTTCATTTTTCCCTTCCTTCTCCTAAGTGATTTGTTTCCTAATTTGTGCATTCTTAATAGCTTCTAAATTTGTACCGTAGAACAATTTATAGTACAAAGCATTCTTCTTTCAATTTGATAAATTATGTAGTAAGCATTGTGGTGTGAGTACAAAGATGAATAAGAAATATTGCCTCTGGGCACCTGGGTGACTCAAGTTGGTTAAGCATCTAACTCCTGGTATGGGCTCAAGCTCTGAGTTCCGCATGGAGTTGGCTTAAGGTTCTCTCTCTCCTTCTCCCTCTGGACCCTCACCCCAACTCTTTTCTCTCTCAAATAAAAAATAAATCTTTAAAACGAACAAAAGAAATATTACACTACTTTTTGGGACTTAAGTCATTTTTTATGTATTTGCATTTCATTCATAAATAGATTATATTTGATTCTCAGAACAACTTTGGAAGATATTATTACCCCTATATTAGATTGAATAAACAATAAAACTCAGGTTTGACACCTTGCCTGAGGTCACTGCATTGGTGGGTAGTAGAGCTGGGCATTGGATTTAGATCTTCATTTCAGAACACTTGCCTTAGAAGTTATACTTTTGTCTCTTAAAAAAAATAGAATGATTTTCATATTCTCATCACATCATGCTCTGTTCATTGTCTCCCTCCCTAGTTTGTTACAAATGCAACTTAAAAGCATGATAGGAAGGAAGAGTCAGGAGCCATGCAAACTATTTCTCATTCTATTTATACAAGAATGTATATTTCTACCTCACAGAACTTATGTTTTTCATCTTGGACTATGATTCTATAAACATATAAAATCAAGATCATATATATATATAACATTTGCCTTAGTTGAATCTTTCTTGTCCGGATTTGATTCTTTTTTTCTCTAGGTCAGTTGGTATTCTTGACTTGATGAAGAAAAGAAATGATTCCAAGGTGACAGAATTTGTTCTTCTGGGCCTATCATCCTCTTGGGAGCTACAGCTGTTTCTCTTCTTAATATTTTTATTATTTTACATGACTGTTGTTCTGGGAAATCTCCTGATAATGGTAACAGTGCAAGCTGATGCCCGTCTGCTCCAGTCTCCTATGTACTATTTTTTGGGCCATCTGTCCTTCATCGACCTATGCCTGAGCTGTGTTACTGTGCCTAAGATGTTAGGAGATTTTCTACAACAAAGCAAGATCATCTCTTTTTCAGGATGCTTGGCCCAGATCTACTTCTTGCACTTTCTGGGAGCCAGTGAGATGTTCCTGCTGACAGTCATGGCCTATGATAGGTATGTTGCCATATGTAATCCTTTGCACTACCTGAGAGTCATGAACCGCCAGCTGTGCTTTCAGTTGGTGTTTGCCTGTTGGTGTGGGGGATTCATCCACTCTATGACACAGGTCGTGCTGGTGATCCAGCTGCCCTTCTGTGGCCCCAATGAACTGGACAACTTCTACTGTGATATCCCACAAGTCATCAAGCTACCGTGCATGGACACATATGTAGTAGAGGTGCTGATGGTCTCAAACAGTGGTCTGCTGTCTCTCATCTGTTTCTTGGTCTTGCTATTCTCTTATGCCATCATCCTGATCACCCTCAGAACTCGTTTCCGCCAGGGCCAGAGCAAGGCACTCTCTACCTGTGCCTCCCACCTAACAGTGGTCAGCCTGATCTTCGTGCCATGCGTGTTCATCTACCTGAGGCCTTTCTGCAGCTTCTCCGTGGATAAAGTGTTCTCTGTCTTTTACACAGTGATCACACCCATGTTGAACCCTCTCATCTACACACTCAGAAATGCGGAGATGAAGACAGCCATGAAGAAGCTGAGAAAAAAATCATGTGGCATCCTTCTGCCATATTAAAGGATGAACAGGAGGAGGTGATTTAGAAAGCCTAACTTTCATGGGACATTCTTAACTCATCCCATATGTGGGTATATGCCTGAAACCAATCTGATGACTTTGGCATAAAAACCAGCCTCAAAATTATAATGTGTTGCTGTTGACTGCTCTTGAGTAACAGTGGCTTTGTTGGGTGTTAAATATTAATCAGGGAAGTTTATTGGCCCAGAAATTGAGTAGTGAGTTCAAGAGGACACCTTGAAAGATCAACCCTTTTATCCTTTGTCTATAACTAGTCTTCATTGATTTATGTCATTTCACTTTTAAATTCTCTTCAAATGAAAGGAGGTATCCTATATCCTTTTTCATTCTTCTTCTCTGGGTGTAACAACTCCTAAGTCAGGAGGTTCGTTCTGATGTCCACCAGAGTCTCTTCTGGAGCAGTGTGAATCCCTTTTGTCCTGTCTCCTAGAAAGCCTGAAAACAACACTAAACACCCTACCTATTAATGTTCACCAAGAGACTGTGTTATATATTGTGCCAAATTTTAGAAATGCATTTGAATTCAGGTAAGTGACCAGTGCTCTTCATGAAGTTTACATGTAAGGCCAGGAAGCGTGGGAGTGCCAGCTGATGGAAACTCCAAGTTTTCTCCCCCAGAGTCTTCTCTGGAAGAGGCATCCTGTTCCTCTCAAAGTTCTTTAAGTGGAATTACAGCAGAAGTTAAGTGTATCAGCTGGCTCTTCAACAGGGCATAATATTCAAGAGCTCTGAACTGTACGGTGGGAAAAAAAGAAATGAACTGTGGTTTAAAGGACTCAGAGTTATTACCTCTAAGTCTCAAAGGTAGTTTTAGAGTAGGTAATATTATTTAACTTCACTTTTACAGATGAACTGGGATTTCTTTTTTTAACGATTTATTTATTTGAGAGAGAGATAGAGAGATAGATATAGATAAAAAGATAGAAAGATAGATAGATAGATAGACAGATAGATAGATAGAGAGTCTCAGGTCAACTCCTTGCTGAGCATGAAGTCCAATGAAGCGTTCAACCCCACAACCCTGAGACCATGACCTTAGCTAAAATCAAGAGTCTGACAGTCAACCAACTGAGCCACCAGGTGTCCTGAACTCAGATTTCTTAAGTTACTTTCACGAAATCACTCAGAAAAAACATGATTACAGAAGAAAGTTAAGAATTTGGATAATTAAGATTAAACTAATATTTTTCTTTCCAGATATCTTTGCCTCAATTAGATGGACTGATTGCATATTTTCTACTTTATCTGTGGAGGAGCTCCAGAGATAGGAGAGCATTAAAAATATGCACAAAAACATTTATATTTAAGGTTATCTATTTCTGACATTAGGATTTTTGCAACTTCTTATGTCTGTGGAAATGTATTATCACTAAATAATATGATATTTTAGCAATATTTTTATATTTGCTCACATTCCTTAATCAGTTGTGATGGAGAAGCTTTTTAAATTACTTAGCTGAAAAACATAACTCAGGAAAAGAATGTCTGAAGCTTAATGGAATAATAGGATTTGCTAGGTAAATTGCAACACCTGTGGTTTTGTAAGAGCTTGGATGATTTCTTACTAAGATGAGTGAGGGGGAAGTAGCATCCTTGTGTGGATCACACTTTCCTTACCATCCCTGGTAGGGATCACATTCTCCTCTTTCATTCCACAACATTCTACAGAGGTCCTTTGCCTATAGAAGTGCAGACAGGAGGACATTGTCAGCCAGAGAGTAGTTGATTTAAGTGGTACTGTGCAGTCAGCGAGGCACATTGCATTGGGACCTGAAACTGCATGCTTTTTTAAATATATTAATAGGCTGCAACAACCTTTTTTTTTAAATGTTCCTCTTCCATACCAATATTTAGTCTTGGGATATAATTTTAATTGCCCTATTGATATCTGGGATTGGTAGCATTATATTCAGAAAAGCAAGAATTGTGTATATTCCCTTGGCATTTTCAATACTTACTTCATTATCTATTAAAATTCTTTTTATTAATAAGTCATTACCATTTCTGTTTGTCAGACTGCACATGATTGCTATCATCTCCAGAGTTCCCCTCTATAATACCTTGAGCCAACATCCAGGACCTGTCTGAGCCTCTCCTTTGGTCCTGTCCTCCTGAGGGCAGCCCCCTACAGTGGTATGGAAACTTTTAGGCTGAGCATACTGTATATGAACTGGGTGAACCAATCCTGGAAATTTGGGTGGGAGACTCCATATTCATCCATGAGAGACTACTTGTATTGGGATTTAGAACCAAGAGAAGAGGTGGGCTGGGGACTGAGGGCCCAAGCTTGCTTTTTCCACGCTGTCATGTCTGGTGTAGAAATTCAAGGAGTCTGAGGATTTTTATTTTATTTTATTTATTAAATTTTAATTTAAATTCTAATTCATTATTAGAATATCGGTTTCAGGAGTAGAATTAAGTGATTCATCACATACATACAATACTTCATGAAGGAGCCTAAGGATTTCATTTTTTTCTTTTTCTTTTAAGATTTTATTTTTAAAATTTTTAAAGTAATATCTCTTCCTACTGTGAAGCTCAAACTCACAATCCTGAGATCTAATGTTACAGTGTACAGACTGAGCCAGCCAGGTGCCCCATGAAGTGAAATTCTTTAAAATAATCACTTTGTAGTTGGGAAGCATGTAGAGAATAAATCTCTTGTAAAACTTTCCAGACCAATCTAAAGCTTTGGAAACATTTTTTTTGGAAATAAAGCATATATATTGTTAAAGCTGATCCATTAAAAGTTGATAAACTGAAAGAGTCTCAAAGTTTTTTCCCACCCCAGAAATTTATGTCACATACGTACTATTTTGTATTTTCTTTTTTTAAAATTTATTTATTTATTTATTTATTTATTTATTTATTTATTTAGAGATTTTATTTATTTATTTGACAGAGCAAGAGAGCACAAGCAGGGGGAACAGTAGAGGGAAAGGGAGAAGCGGGCTCCCCGCCGAGCAGGGAGCCAGATGTGGGGCTTGATTTCAGGACCCTGGGATCATGATCTGAGCTGAAGGCAGATGCTCAACCATCTGAGGCACCCAGGTGCCCTTTACACACTTTTTTTTTTTTTAATTTTCAGTGTTCCAAGATTCATTGCCCATTTAACACACCTAGTGCTCCATGCAATAGGTGCCCTCAGTACCAACCACCAGGCTCTCCATCCCCTGACCCCCTCCCTCCAAGTCCCTCAGTTTGTTTCTGTGTCCAAAGTCTCTGTTATTTCATTTCTCTCCCTGAATTACCCTACTTCCCATTTACTTTCCTTTTCCTACTGTCTTCTGTATTACCCCTTATACACCACAAGTAAGTGAAACCATGTGATACTTGGCTTTCTCTACTTGACTTATTTCACTCAGCATAATCTCCTCCAATCCAGTCCATGTTGCTACAAAAGTTGGATATTCATCCTTTCTGATGGAGGTGTATTATTCCATTGTATATATGTACCACCTCTTCTTTATCCATTCATCTGTTGAAGGGCACCTTGGCTCTTTCCACCGTTTGGCGATTGTGGCCATTGCTGCTATGAACATTGGGGTACATATGGCCCTTCTTTTCACTACATCTGTATCTTTGGGGTAAATGCCCAGTAGTGCAGTTGGCGGGTCATAGGGTAGCTCTATTTTTAATTTTTTAAGGAATCTCCACACTGTTTTCCAAAGCGGCTGTACCAACTCGCATTCCTGTCAACAGTGTAAGAGAGTTCCCCTTTCTCCGCAGCCTCTCCAACACTTGTTTCCTGACGTGTTAATTTTGGCCATTCTGACTGGTATAAGGTGGTATCTCAGTATGGTTTTGATTTGAATTTCCCTGATAGCTAGTGACGCTGAACATTTTTCCATGTGTCTGTTAGCCATTTGTATATCTTCTATGGAGAAGTGCCTCTTCATGTCTCTTGCCCATTTATTCATGTGTACATCTTCATTTTGGATGTTGAGTTTGAGTAGTTATATATCTTGGATACCAGCCCTTTGTCTGTTGTGTCATTTGCAAATATCCTCTCCCATTCTGTGGGTTGCCTCTTTGTTTTGTTGACTTTCCTTTGCTGTACAGAAGCTTTTTATTTTTAAGAGGCCCCAGAAGTTCATTTTCACTTTTGTCTGTTTTGTATTTTCTTTTAATCACACTTTACCTCATATTCGATGGACAGTTTCTTACACAGGTAAGTGTAAAAGGGAATATACAGAATATCCCAAATTTACTTTTTTTTTTTCCTCAGGAAGACTCAAGGAAGGTTAACTTGAAGTCCTTCTGGATGTTTTTATTTCTAGATTTCCAGCTATGTCTGGAAATTTCCATCAGGCTCCCTGCTCTAGCCTTCTTTTCTCCTAAGCTCACTTCATAACCAGAATCACAACTCAGTTGAGTCCTAAAACACTGAGCCACATACTGAATTATAGTGGTACTAAAAAATTACATATATTATTACATATATTATATAATGATATATTTTCTAAATGTGGTTGTCAGAAATGGACTATCAGAAGAAAACCAGAAAGAGATACTCCTCATCAGTTGCATTGCTTGGATTCTAACGAGGTGCAAAACTCTGACACAGCTAGCCAAGGTGAGAAGGGCAATGATATCTTCCACCTTTCTCAGGTTCCAATGCGTTAGTTAGGACAATCCATACACAAATTATGTACAATATTATCAGAAGCAGTCTTACCACCTAGGCTTGTAATTTTGACCCATGTACCTTTCTTTTCTTATTTTTTAAACTTGAATTCAATTAATTAACATATAGTATATTATTAGTTTCAGAGGAAGAGTTCAGTGATTCATCAGTCTTATATACTATCCAGGGCTCATTTATCATGTGCCCTCCTTAATGTCCATCACCCAGTTATCTAATCTTCAGCAAGCCTAAGTTTATTTCCTATGATTAAGAGTCTCTTATGGTTTTTCTTCCTCTCTGATATGATCTTGTTTTATTTTTCCCTCCCTTCTCCTATGATCCTCTGTTTTGCTTCTTAAATTTCACATATGAGTGAAATCATGTGATAATTATCTTTCTCTGATTGACTTATTTCACTTAACAGTTCCATCCATGTTGTTGCAAATGGCAAGATTTCATTTTTGATGGCTGAATAATATTCCATTGATTATATATACCACATTTTCTTTAGTCATTCAACTATCAATGGACATTTAGATTCTTCCCATATTTTGTCTATTGTGGACATTGCTGATATAAACATTAGGGTGCAGGTGCCTCTTTGGATCACTACATTTGTATCTTTGTAGTAAATACCTAGTAGAGCAATTTTTGGGTCATAAGATTGCTCTATGATCATCAGCTTTTTAAGGACCCTCCATAATGTTTTCCAGAGTGGCTATCCCAGCTGGCATTCTTACTGACAGTGTAAGAGAGTTCCCATTTCTCTGCATCCTCGCCAGCATCTGTTGTTTCCTGACTTGATAATTTTAGCTGTTCTGACTGGTGTGAGGTGGTATCTCATTGTGATTCTGATTTGTATTTCCCTGATGCCAAGTTATGTTGAACATTTTTTCATGTGTCTGTTGGCCGTTTGTATGTCTTCTTTGAAGGAATGTCTGTTCATGTCTTTTTTTTTTTTTTTCTCTGTTCATGTCTTCTGCCCATTTCTTGACTGGATTTAATCTTTGATTGTTGAGTTTGATAAGTTCTTTATGGATTTTGGATACTAGCCCTTTATCTGACCTGTCGTATGAAAATATCTTCTCCCATTCTGTCTGTTGTCTTTCGGTTTTGTTCCATTTTCCTTGTTATGTAGAAGATTTAATCTTGAAATCCCAATAGTTCATTATTGCCCTTGCTTCCCTTGCCTTTCTAGACTTATCTAGCTGTGGCCAAGGTCAAAAAGGTTGCTACCTGTGTTCTTCTCTAGGAGTTTGATGAATTCATGTCTCACATTTAGGTCTTTCATCCATTTTGAGTTTATCTTTCTATATGCTGTAAGAAAATGACCCAGTTTCATTTTTTCTGCATGTGGCTGTCCAGTTTTCCCAAAACAATTTGTTGAAGAGACTGTCTTTTTCCCATTGGATATTCTTTCCTGTTTTGTCAAAGATTAGTGGGCCATAGAGTTGAGGGCATATTTCTGGGTCTCTATTCTCTTCCATTGATCTATATGTCTGTTGTGTCTGTTTTTGTGCCAGTACCATAGCATCTTAATGATTATAGCTTTGTAATATAGCTTGAAGTCTGGCATTGTGATACTCCCAGTTTGGTTTTTTGTTTCAACATTCCTTTGGCTATATGGTATCTTTTCTGGTTCCATACAAATTTTAGGATTATTTGTTCCAACTCTGTGAAAAATGTCACTTTATTATACTAGGGATTGCATCAAATGTGTAGATTGTTCTTGGTAGCATAGACATTTTAATGATATTTATTCTTCCAATCCATGAGCATGGAATGTTATTCCATTTTTTTGTGTCTTCCTCAATTTCTTTCATAAGTGTTCTGATGTTTTTAGAGTACAGATTCCTTACCTCTTTGGTTAGGTTTATTCCGAGGTATCTTATAGTTTTCAGTGCAATGGTAAATGGCATCAGTTCCTTAATTTCTCTTTCTTCTGTTCTGTCGTTAGTGTATAGAGATGGAACTGACTTCTGTGCATTGATATCATATCCTGCTACATTGCTCAATTTCTGTATTAGTTCTAGCAATTTTGGGGTGGAGTCTTTGGGTTTTCCATAAAAAGTATCATGTCATCTTGGAAGAGTGAGAGTTTGACTTATTTGCTAATTTGAATGCCTTTTATTTCTTTTTTGTAGTCTGATTGCTGGGTCTAGGACTTCTGGTATATGTTGAACAACAGTGATGAGGTGGATATTCCTGTCATGTTGCTGATAGGGGAAAAGCTCTCAGTTTTTCCCTATTGAGAATGATATTTGCTGTTGGATTTTCATAGACAGCTTTTATAATATTGAGATATGTTACCTCTGTCCCTATATTGTGGAGAGTTTTAATCAAGAAAGCATGCTATACTTCGTCAAATGTTTTTAGCACCTATTGAGAGGATTGTATGGTTCTTGTCTGTTCTTTCACTTATCTAGTGTATCTCATCGATTGATTTGCACATATTGAAACACCCTTGAATCCCAGAAATAAATCCCACTTGGTAGTGGTGAATAAGCCTTTTTATGTACCATTAGATCCTATTGGCTAGTATCTTGGTGAGAATTTTTCCATCCATATTCATCAGGGATATTGGTCTGTAATTCTCCTTTTTGGGGGGTTCTTTGTCTGTTTGGGGATAAAGGTAATGTTGCCTCATAGAACAGGTTTGGAAGTTTTCCATCCATTTTTATTTTTTGAAACAGCTTCAATAAAAGAAGTATTAATTCTCCTTCAAATGTTCACTAGAATTCCCCTGGGAAGCCATCTGGCCCTGGACTCTTGTTATTTGGGAGGTTTTGATTACTGTTTCAGTTTTCTTGCTGGTTATTGGTCTGTTCCGATTTTCTCTTTCTTCCTGTTCCAGTTTTGGTAGTTTTTTTTTTTTTAAAGATTTTATTTATTCATTTGAAAGAGAGAGAGTGAGTGAGAGAGAGAGAGTGTGGGCAGGGAAAAAGGAGAAGTAGAGCTGAGCAGGGAGCCTGACATAGGCCCAATCCCAGGACCCTGTGATCCTGACATGAGTCAAAGGTAGTCGCCTAACTGATTGAGCCACTCAGGCATCCCACAGATTTGGTAGTGTATAAGTTTCTAGGAATGCATACTTTTCTTCCAGATTGCCTAATTTGTTGGCATATAGTTGCTCATAATATGTTCCTAAAGTTGTATTTCCTTGGTGTTGGTCTTGATCTCTCTTCTTATGTTCATGATTTTGTTAACTTGGCTCCTTTCTTTTTTCTCTGTGAGAAGTCTGTATAGGAGTTTATTGATCTTATTAATTCTTTCAAAGAACAAGCTTATTTTTTAACTGACCTGTTGTACTCTTCTTCTGATTTCTATTTCATTGTTTTTGCTCTACTTTTTATTGTTTTTCATCTCCTGCTTGGTTTAGGCTCATTTGCTGTTCTTTTTTCAGCTCCTTTAGGTAAAGATTAGTTTGTGTATTTGAGATTTTTCTGATTTTTGAGATAGTCTTCTATTGGTATTTACTTCCCTCTTAGGATCATCTTTATTGTATCCCAAGCTTTTGAACAGTGTATTTTCATTTTCCTTTGTTTCCATGAATTTTTTTTAATGCCTCTTTAATTTCCTGGCTGACCTATTCATTCTTTAGTAGGATGCTCTTTAACCCCCAAGTGTTTGAGTTTCTTCCAAATTTACTCTTGTGATTGAGTTCAAGTATTAAAAAAATTATGGTTTGAAAATATGGAAGAAATAATCCCAACATTTGGGTATTGGTTGAGAGCTAGTATGTGATCTATTCTGGAGAAAGTTCCATGTGCACTTGAGAAGAATATGTATTCTGCTGCTTTAGAATGGAATGCTCTGCACATATCTGTGAAGTCCATCTAGTCCAGTGTGTAATTCAACACTCTTGTTTCCCTGTTAACCTTCTGCTTCAATTTCTGTCCATTGCTGTTAGTGAGGTGTTGATGTACCCTACTATTATGGTATTATTATCAATCTGTTTATTTAATTTAGTTATTAGTTGGTTGATTTAATTAGCTGCCCCCAAATTAGGAGCATAAATATTCATAATTGTTAGATCTTCTTGTTGGGTAGACCCTTTCAATATGATAGTGTCCCCTTCATTTTGTACTATAGTCTTTGGTTTAAAATCTAATTTTTCTGATATAAGGATTGCAACTCCAGCTTTATTTTAGGGTCCCTTAGCATGATAAATTGTTCTCTACCCCCTCACTTTCAGTCTGAAGGTCTTTAGGTGTAAAATGAGCCTCTTGTCTACACCATACAAATGGATTCTTTTTTATGCAATCTGATATTCTATATCTTTTGATTAGAGCATTCAGCGCATTTACATTCAGAGTAATTATTGGAGGATGTGAATTTACTGCCATTGTATTAACTATAAAGTCCCTGTTTCTGTAGATTGTCTCTGTTTCTTTCTTGTCTGTGTTACTTCTAGACTCTCCTTTCATTTATAGGATCCCCCTTAATATTTCTTACAGGGTTGGCTTGGTGGTCACCTATTGTTTTAGTGTCTGTCTATCCTGGAAGCTCTTTATATCTCCTTCCATTCTGAATGACAGCCATGCTGGATAAAGCATTTTGGCTGCATTTTTTTTTCTCATTTAGTACCCTGATTAGTATCATGCCACCATTTTCTGGTCTGCCAATTCTCTGTGGATAGGTTTGAGGCCAGTCTAATGTTCTTACTCCTGTAGGTTAGGAACCTCGAGTCTTGAGCACCTTCAGGATTTTCTCTTTATCTCTGAAATTTGCAAGCTTCAATATTATATGTTAGGGTATTGATCTATTTTTATTGATTTTTTGGAGGGGTCTTCTCTACCTCTTGGACATGAATGCCTGTTTCCTTCTCCAGATTAGGGAGGTTCTGAGCTATGACTTGCTTAAATGTACTTTCTGGTCTTTCTTTCTTCCTCATCAGGCACCACAATAATTCTGATATTGTTTCATTTTATGGTATTGCTGACTTCTTGATACCTCCCCTCATGGTCTATCAGTTGTGTTTCTCTCTTTTCCTCATCTTCCTTCCTTTCCATCAAGTTGTCTTCTATGTCATTTACTCTGTCTTCTGCTCATTTACCTTAGTTGTTACAGTATCTAATTAGGCTGTATCTCAGAGTACTTATTAATTTTGGCCTTATTAGATCTAATTTCTGTACCAAGAGATTCTCTATTGCCTTTTATGCTTTTTTTCGATCCGGGCTAGCAACTTTATAATTGTTATCCTGAATTTCATCTCTGACATCTTGTATCCATATCGATTAGATCTGTGGCAGAGAGCTTTACCTCTGGTTCTTTCTTTTGTTGTGAATTCCTCCTTCTAGTGATTTTGTGCAGGGAAGAATGGATGAATGAGTGAGCACTATCCAAAAATATCAACCACTACCCAAGTGAAGCACACACTGGACAAATCTGTAGAGGTCAGAAACCAGAAAAGAAAAGAAAGAGAAAAAGAAAAAGAGGGGTCTGAATGGCTCAGTTGTTAAGCACCTACCTTTGGCTTGGGTCATGATCCTGGAGTCCTGAGATTGAGGCCTGCATCAGGCTCCCTGCTTGGCAGGAAGCCTGCTTCTCTCTCCCTCATTCCCCCTGCTTGTGTTCCCTCTTTAGCTGTGTTTCTCTTTGTCAAATAAACAAATAAAATCTTAAAAAAAAAAGAAAAAGAAAAAGAGCAAACCAACCAATCAACAAAGAAAGAACAAAACAAAACAAAAAAAAATGGGGGGGAGGAAGACAGAATAATTTCACAGCCTGGACAAATCATAGTGATCCACTTGGTCCTGAGTGTACTTGGGTCTCTCTGTTAGAAGATACTAAATCCAAAAATTGTAAAGAAAGCAAACACACACACACACACACACACACACACACATACACACACACACAAACATAAAACTGACTAGAGTAAAAGGAACCAAAAATGAATATGTCCATAAAATGTAAATGTGAAAGATGCAAGTTAGAAGATTTAAAAACAAAAAGTTGGTAAAACAGGAAACTAGTTGAAAAGGGCAAAAAGAAAAAAAGAAATGGAAAATTTTAAACTGAAAGATAAATCATAAAAGAAAACCTTGAATTTTTTTTTTAAGATTTATTTATTTGAGAGAGAGAAACACAGCTAGAGAGGAAACACAAGCAGGGAGAGTGAGAGAGGGAGAAGCAGGCTTCCTGCTGAGTAGAGAGCCCAGTGCAGGACTCCATCCCAGGACCCTGGGATCATGACCTGAGCCAATGGCAGATGCTTAACAACTGAGCCACCCAGGCACCACCAAAATCCTTGACTTCTATATACTATATTCTTCCAGTGCTCGAGTTTTACAGTCTTGTGTTGTTGGTAAACTTGCTATTCAGCTGTTTATCCAGTTGGTCTTCTCGGAGGAGGGGCCTGCTGTGCTGATTCTCAGGCATCTTTGCCTGGACAGAGATGCACCACCCCTTGCCAGAGGGCTGCGTTCAGTGTAAACTGTGTTTGTTTGCTGTGTGTGGATTTTGTTCCCTGAAGGCTTTCAGAGACCCTGTAGAGAATCAAAATAAAAATGGCCATGCTTGGATCTTCAGCCCCAGAACCAAAAGATCATTGTCCTGTCTTCAGTAAATGCTTAGGGATAAGTGGTCTTCACTTTTCTGTGTGCCAAACTCTGCAGACTCCTCCAGTGTGTGCCCACAGTGATCCTCCCAGGGGAAAGCAGAGGGTTACCCAGTTACTGTACTTTACAGGGCCCCCAGGCACTGAGATGTTTCCCAGTCATGCGGGCATCCATTCCACCCCCTGGTCCAGGAGAAGGTAGAGTCCCTGCATTTCTGTCATTTGCAGAGTCCCCATGCAGAAAACTGTTGACTGACCCAGCCACGGCTTGAAGTTTATGGTGAATCAAGCTGAGAGCCTTGTCTTGAGCTCACTGACCATAACCAGTTTCCTTGTTCCAATGTTAGGAACTCTATCCAGGCACCCCTATCCTTTCTCTGACTCTGGGGATCCTGAGACCACACTGTCCCACCTAGAAATCTGCTCTGTTTCCTATTTCACCACCTGAGCACCTTTCAGGTAGGGATGTCTTTCACTAGAGCACATTTCTAAGCATTCTAATTTTGCCCTCTGGTGCTATGTCACCTTCTGGTAGCTGACTTACTGAGGCTTCCTCCCCACCCCCCATTGATTTGATATATCCCCTCAGATTCATTTCTCTGTACCTCCTATCTTGCAAAAAGTGGTTGTTTTTCAACTTTTAGGGTTCCAGATATTCTTTTCTCACATCTCAGGTTGAATTCATGGGTGTTAAGACTGATTTGATAATTATCTAACTAAATTCAAGGGACCAGATGAAACAACGTCCCTTGCCTTTCACTATCTTGCCTCTCCTCCCAACTGAGCTTTAGAAAATTTTAAAATGATTTTAACTGAAAACAGTTTAATAGTTTTATAAACTAATATACTTAGACTAGTGGTACAATATTGTGATACTGAGAATCACCCATCTTCCCTTGCACCCCTTTGCATAAATTATGCAAAGCTGTAAAAATGGCCTGCATATTTTTAACTAGTAATTTACTAATTAGCCTTCAATATAGTTTTACAAGGGTTCCTTAGTGATAATTATACTCACATTTTCTCTGCCTAACAATACTCTCCAGATGGTACCTTATCACCTGGCCAGCCATTCCCTTGGGACTATGGTGATGCATAAAGATTGCTGGCAGAATTTCTCTCTTGGCATCCAGGAATATAGAAATAAAGTCTTACAGTCCAGCTCAGAAGCCGTGGCATGGCTATAATGTCATAAAATCTTCTGAGAGGAGAGAGAGGGAGAGAGAGAGAGAATCAATAACATAGGACCCCCTCCGCAGGCTGCAGGTATAATCCTTTTGTGAAATGTGGCGCACACATAAGAGAAGCATTGGTATACAGCTTTCACTCTTGTAGTGTGAATATCTACAGATCCCTTTTCCATCTCAGAAAGGTTTATTGATCCAGGAAGATCTCAGATTGTCCAAATCCATGTCGTGGGACCAGACTCAAGATGGCCAGAGTAAGTTTCCTATCCATAATGACAAGTTAACAACCAAGGGGAGAAGTGAGGGCAGTTTTCATTGATTCAAATTATATTCAGGGATAAAAAGGAACCTTTAACTTCTTCATCCACTTACAACATCTGTTCTAATAATTATATCAAGTAATTTAGGAAGTAGTTTACTGTAATCTAAAGTGTATCAATATGATTTAAGTTGGATTTTGGTTCTAGTTTTATAATAATAGTGCAGCCTAGTTATTTGTTTCCTCCCTTCACTGCTTTCACCGATGGTTAGATGAATAGAATAAAGTCAAGTGATCACTATAGTTATTTTTCATCTATATAAGCATAGGATTTTCATAAGTTATGGCCCAGTCTCAGAGGATTTGAGAAGGTCTTTTAAAGACATACTCTAAAATGAAAGATTTTATGTCAGATATTAGGTTTTATTTATCTTTTTATGTTCACAGCACAGTACCAGGCACAGAGAATATGCTCCATAAATATTTATCAGTTATAAGGATAAATAAATATTGGTGCTGTGTGAAGTGTGGAAGATGATATATATGGTACTTTGAATAGTCAGCATTGTGTTACATTTACACATGCAGATTTTCTTTTCAAGGCTTTACTTATTCAGATTATTATTCCTTATTTCTCAGTTCCACAAGTACTTAGTAAGTTACTTCCTCAGTTGTGGACAATTAGAAGAACACGATAAATTGAGACTTTAAATGCTTCTATAGGTAAAAGTTCAAAGGATTGACAGGTAATAAGATGATGTCAAGTGACCAGAGACATGGAAATACATACATGTGTCATAATGTCTCTATGAGGGATATTGGCATCAAGGTCACTGTTGCACAAAGAGCTTGCTGTGGGATGGAACTTGATGTTAGGAAAGAGATCCAGTGTTTGATCTCTTTTCCTTGCAAATCACTCACAAAAGAAACTAAAGACTAAATCTCTTTCCCAGAGATTGCAGGGAGCTGCAGTCTTGTTGTTTGATTTGAAATAATTTAGGTGGGCTTATGGAGTGAAATACAGGAGCAACCTTATTTCTTTAACACCATTATAACCAGTGTTAAGTTTTTTAGCATTATATGTGAGGCCAAATTGGACCTAAGAACCTGGAAGGACTGGTGGAAATGATCCATCACATACAGGCCCTGGTCCACAATATTCAGACATTTGATACTGATGTTTCTGAAATGCTTACACTGAAATGGTTATGACTTAGATTTACTGGTAACTTGTTGCTTTTATGTCCATTAGTCAATTTGGTCCTTACATGGGTGGCATTATTCTTTCCTGGGGGAGGACTCTGAAGTTAATAGAAGTGAGGAAAACTATTAAGATCACACAGCCTGTAAGAGGCAGAGCTGTTGAGTCAGGCCCTATGGTCTTATCTTTAAATCTTGTGCTTTTTCTCCCAGTGAAGACAGTAGAAAGATCTTGGGTCTTAGACTTGAATTTATTTTCTCAGCCCCTAAGAGGACCCCAAATAATGTTGAGATTGTCACTATTCAGAAAGAATATAGCAGCTGTCCAAACACTTTTGAGTATCCTTGCTTGAACTCTTATAGGAAGCCGTTCAAGAATATGAACTAAACAATCAGAGAAAGACAAATATCACATGATTTCACTCATATGTGGGATTGAAGAAATAAAATAGATGAACACAGGGATGGGAAGGAGAAATAAAATAAGACAAGAACAGAGAAGGAGAAAAACCATACGAGACTCTCAACTATAGGAAAAAAAACAGTTGCTGGTGGGGAGGTGGGTAGTGGGATGAGGTAACTGTGTGATGGACGTTAAGGAGGCCACTTGATTTGAGTGCTGAGTTTTATATAAATTGATGAATTACTAAACTCTACCTCTGAAAGCAATAATGCACTATATGCTAATTACTTGATTAAACATAAGAATATGGACTATATTCTGGTACTGTTCTTGACAAAGAACATATTTAAGAGGGTAGGTGTCAGCAGTACATACATTTTCTAAACATGGAGCACAGGGAATGCATATAAGTGGGAATTCGGTGGTGAACATAATAAGGAGTTAAACATCCTAAAATGACTCCTATCCAGACTTTCTCCCTCTTTGCATACAGCATGTTCTCCCACCACTAAGAAGGGTGACGGTAATTAAGCATTGACTTCCAGTGTGCCATGTACATAAGTGCTTCATATGTGATACAGATCTAACCCATATAGTGTTTATGTGGTGTGGGCTATTCTTATCCACTTTTAACTCTTGAGAAAACTGAGGCAAAGGAAAGTTAAGTTACGTCCCTGAAGTCACGGTGTGAGCTAAAAGAGGAGCTTGAAAAGCTGGGTTTCAGGCTGCTCTGTAACAGCTACTCTCCACTGCTGCCCTGGTGCAGCAGCAGTCATCTTTCTTATGATCCCCCAAATCATGATTAATTCCAACTCCTCAAACTTAACCCACAAGACAATGACCTGATCTCCTCTTCCTTTTTAGCCTCACTTTCTGACACTTCCCTTCATGGATTCTGTGATGAGTTGTATCACACCTGTTGCATTTCCCAGAAGGGGTGCTGTGATGATTTATATCCTTTCTTTTCGTATATCCTAATCCACTACACCCAGAACATCCTTCCTTCCCTGTCTTTTCTTTTGTGTCTTCGCCCTGCAGTCCTCTTCATTGTCAGGTTAGCTCTTTCAAAATTGCACTCAGGGAAGACCTTCTTCAGAGAGGTGACCCTGACTCGCCTCTGGAACTGTGATTGCTGGTTTACATGTGGGCCTCATCTGTTGGGTTATCGCCACAGTCACTGAAATAATGTCAAGATTAACGATCAGTATCACGTCACTCATTGCATTCTCAGTGTACGTTTAAGCCAAGTTAGGCGCAGATTCAATGTTGTGTTGATCTTGCCAGTAGTAAATGTAGTCTCTGCCTATAAAAACGAGATTAAATCATGATTAGCAGAAAAGGTGTCTTTTGACTATTACAGAAAGTTTAAGACGTTCAAATGAGGAAGAAGATGTGCTGACTTTGATGCCCACAGCCCCAGCAGTGTGCCAATTCATTAAGAAAATAAACTTTGGAGTTCCATTGCCTAGATTCAGATACCAACTCTGCCAATTACCTCACTCTGTGACCTTGGGCAAGTTATGCACTTGCTCTGTGCTTCAGTTTTCTCATTCCTAAAGTGGGGATGATGATAATAGCCTACACTGTACGAATGTTATGAGAATTATGTACATTTACTACCACTTAGAACAATACTTAGCACATAGTAAATACAATATAAGTGTATTCTATTGTGACTGAAATGTTTTTTCAACCCTTATGATTCTGTCAATTGGTTATGACTGAGCACAATTTAGTTTTGCATGTATAGTGTCAGAATGTTCAAAGATTTTTTTTAAAAAAATATATTTTTTTTATTTGACAGAGAGAGAGCACAAGCAGGGGGGAGGGACAGCGGCAGAGGGAGAAGCAAGCTCCCCACCGAGCAAGGAGCCTGAAGCCAGACTTGATCAAATCAAGATCTGAGCCGAAGGCAGTTGCTTAACCAACTGAGCCACCCAGAAGCCCAGAATGTTCCAAGACTTTAAGGGAACATATTCTCTAATCAAAGGACTTTATACCATAATAGAGCATTTTATTATTTTTAATATAATTCGTTTTCATGATAAGTTTATCCATCTACTTTTCTATCATCTATCTATCTATCATCTATCATTATCATCTGTTTACTTATTGTTCTACCCCTTTTTCATTTATTTAAGGGCATGTGTATTGTGTGGGCTTTGGAATCTGCATGGCTCCATTCAAATATCAGCTTCTTCACTGACTATTACATTGGGGGATTTTCCTAATGTCTTAAAAATTTGGTGCTCTTTAAAATAGGGATAAAAATTACAATGTAGCTGTGAATATAGAATGAGGGGACATATCCTAATAGTTTAGCATTCAGTCTTGCACATAGTAAAGTGCTTAGTAAAATGTTTACTATCAGTATCACTACTATTAAGAATATGTCTTCAGGGCGCCTGGGTGGCTCAGTGGGTTAAAGCCTCTGCCTTCGGCTCAGGTCATGATCTCAGGGTCCTGGAATCGAGGCCTGCATTGGTCTCTCTGCTCCACAGGGAGCCTGCTTCCTCCTCTCTGCCTGCCTCTCTGCCTACTTGTGATCTCTCTCTCTCTGTCAAATAAATAAAAATAAAATCTTTAAAAAAAAAGAATATGTTTTCAGTGTAAATGGACAGATATAGTTTATTATCTCAGGAATAAAATCATGGATGAATTTCAATATTTTCTATTTCTATTTATAGATAATCTATATATTGTCTGTGTAAGTTTTATATAATAGATGAATAGATCAAATTAAAACTTCTACTTACTAGAAAGATCTCACTTCACAGATTCAAATTGCAAAGTAAGCCACCTTATAAATATAGAAAAAAGTTACACAAATGATCTCATTTTATTTCTGTAACAACTTTGTGAAGTAAAATAACTATATCACCCATCTTTTATAAATGAGAACACTGAGATCCAGAAAAATAAATAGATTTACTGAAAGTAATCCAGTTGGTAAGGATGCTCTATCTTAAATTACTCAGCTTTCACTATCTAGGCAGAAAAGAGGTGTTCCTAGCAAAGATGGAAGATAGCTAGTAATTTGTAATGCTTCAAAAAAGCCATTTTTATTCTGAGGAACTTCTTTAGATTTTGTCTCGTGATTTATCTCTTTCAAGAATTCTTTTCTGGGCGCCTGGGTAGCTCAGTTGGTTGAGCAACTGCCCTCGGCTCAAGTCATGATCCCAGAGACCCGGGATTGAGTCCCACATTGGGCTCCCTGTTCAGCAGGAAGCCTGCTTCTCCCTCTCTCACTCCCCCTGCTTGTGTTCTCTCTCTAGCTGTGTTTCTGTCAAATAAAATCTTAAAAAAAAAAAAAAGAATTCTTTTCTGATAATTTTTACCCAATATTTTTATCTGTATGCCTTGAGGATTCTTATATATAGTTTGTAAAATGGTGTCAGATATTTATTATTTATTTATTTATTTATTTATTTATTTATTTATTTGTTTTTAAGATTTTATTTATTTGACAGCAAGAAACACTGAGGATGATAGGAGTCTCAATAAATTTTAAACTTTTCAACTCTTTAGAGCAGCACAGGAAAAAGTATTTCTGTGTAGGGCTTGACCACTCCTCAGGCATTCTTTACTGGCAAGCAAAATGGAATTTTTACTGCCTTTCTGCAAAAATAGGGTCATTGACCACCATAGACCAAGGTTTAGGACTCAGACTCCCCAATGTGACTTGTAAGCATGGGTTATTCGTGAGCAGGAGGCCTCTGTATCTGCTGTTCTTCATGATGAAAGTGACTTAATTTTTAATGGTACTGAAATTTTCAACTTAATTTAGAAACTAAAAACAACCTCATTTGATTAAATAAAATGTTATTCTTCTAAAGTTGATCTATGCACATTATATTAAAGAAAATTCATCTAAGAAATTTGGCATCAGATCTCAGATTCTGACTTCTTGCATTTATCATAACCCTCCAAAATCAACTTATTCAGCTAATAATTAAATTTTTTCCAACCCAAGAAGAATTTCAGGCAAAATGAGAGCAAGCGAGAGAGAGAGAGAGAGAGAAAGAGAAAGAGGCAGAGAGAGAAAGACAGAGGGAGGATTAGGGAACAACATTAAATTCAATTAAAAACCCCTCATATTTTCTAGATTATTGAGAAAAGAACTATAGGCCTAAGTGTAATAAGGTGAGTCAATAATGTAAGAAAATTAATGATGAGAAAAATATCTAATAATTATTTTCAAGAAATATGAAGAATTTCATCTACTATTTAGCATCACTTAAATATTTTCATAAGACTGTTCCTGTTAGGCATTACCATGGTTATAGTGGTTTATGATATTTATTTATTTTTGCAGGGAACCAGAGCCACCAAACCAGTATCATCTGGGTCCCCACAGAAGTGGCTAACAATGTCACTGAGTTTATATTCCTAGGACTTTCCCAAGATCCTGGAATGCAACTGATGTTCTTTGCCTTATTCCTCTTTTTCTACATCGTGATCATGGTGGGAAATCTGCTTATTCTGCTCACGGTCTTTTCTGATCCCCGGCTGCATACACCCATGTATTTCTTCCTCAGTAACCTGTCCTTTGTGGACATTGCCTATTCCTCAGCCACAGCACCTAAGATGATTGCAGACTTTGTTTCTGAGAAGAAGACCATTTCCTACTGGGGCTGTGTAACTCAGATGTTTACCTTCCACTTTTTTGGTTGTGCTGAGATTTTTGTCTTGACTGTTATGGCTTTCGACCGCTATGCTGCCATCTGCCGGCCTCTCCGTTATAGTACCATCATGAGTGCCCAGGTCTGTATTGTGCTGGCTTCCCTGTCCTGGTTGGGAGCCCTGGGACATTCCTTTGTTCAGACCCTCTTGACTTTTCAGCTGCCTTTCTGCAAAAATAGGGTCATTGACCACTACTTTTGTGATGTCCACCCAGTCCTAAAACTTGCCTGTGCTGACACAACCCTGGTAAATATGTTGGTGATTGCCAATAGTGGTCTCATCTCTCTGGGTTGTTTCCTCATTCTTCTGGCCTCCTACACTGTCATTCTATTTAGTCTTCGCAAGCGGTCTGCTGAGAGCCGGCGCAAAGCTCTCTCTACCTGTGGGTCTCATTTCACTGTTGTAACTTTCTTCTTTGTCCCTTGTATCTTTATTTATCTGCGTCCATCCACTACTTTCCCGCTGGATAAGGCTGTGTCTGTGTTCTATACTACCATCACCCCAATGTTAAACCCACTCATCTACACTCTGAGGAATAAGGATGTAAAGAATGCCATGAAACGGATTTGGAGTCTCAAGGTCTCCTTGAAGGAAAAGCAGAAGGGATAGCTCATCAGAATTGCAAAATTAGGGATGCCTCGGTGGCTTAGTTGGTTGAGCAACTGCCGTTGGTTCAGGTCATGATCCCGGAGACTCGGGATCGAGTCCCACATTGGGCTCCCCGCTCGGCAGGAAGCCTGCTTCTCCTTCTCTCACTCCCCCTGCCTCTGTTCCCTTTCTGGCTGTGTTTCTCTCTGTCAAATAAATAAAATCTTAAAAAAAAAAAAGAATTGCAAAATCAGAGAATTAGCTGATATCTTCAGTCGTCTGTAACTTATTAATGATTTTAAGGAATAGTCTCTAAAATTCAACTGTCTTGTAGCTTTCATTGAACAGGCAGTCATTTGAGACTATTTTCTTTTTCTGTCTTTAGGTAGGCTAAACTTAGACCATTCCATACTGTTAAGGGTTATCTTCTCTTACTTTTTTTTTTTTGTATTAAAAAAATTTTTTTTAAGGATATAATTTATTTATTTGACAGAGCTGCCTCTTCTTACCCCAGTATCCATTATTCCTTTTTCCCTTAGTAACAGAGACTTGACATTATTTATGGTGATCCCACTGAAATATTACATTTACCAGTCTGTCCCTTTCACTGGAAGTGGATGCTGTGACGTCAACAGTAGTTGGCGAGTGAGACTTTTGAAAACTTTTCTTTTTTATTTTATCTATTTATTTGACAGAGAGAAACACAGCCAGAGAGGGAACACAAGCAGGGAGAGCGAAAGAGGGAGAAGCAAGCTTCCCACTGAACAGGGAGCCCGATGTGGGACTCGATCCCCGGTCTCCGAGATCATGACCTGAGCTGAAGGCAGACTCTTAATGATTGAGCCACCCAGGTGCCCCCAAAACTCTTTGAAATGGTTTCTCTCCACTCAGTCTTTCCATACATGATCACCACTAACATTTTGTTGCATGTCCTTATATTTTTCATATTACTTTTCCTCGCAAAAGGGACCATTCTATCCTTTTTATTAATACATATTTAAAAAATAAATATACTGGAAGTATATTTAAATTGTGGGCTACATTAGTTTTCCCTTTCCCCCCTAAGATCTAAATAAGACAACAGCAGCAACAAGAACCACCATCACAAAGGGGAAGCACGTTTATACTCACAGTAACAAAAAAAAACAAGACAGAAGTTAGATTTTGCAGACAAAAAACTCCTATATATATTTGGAAAGGAGAAGACAAAGGTGTGGTAATTGCTTTGGTCACATTGAGAAGGCTAACACTAAAGTAGCAACTGAGGGGGGATACTGAGGAGAAATAACCTGATTTATCTCCCAGAGTCATTGACATGTTTGAGATGCCAGGACACAGGTAAAGGAGATGGTGAGGTTCAGGACTAGTAGTAATAGAGAGATTAAGAGAAAGGAATGGTTCAGTCTCCCATCCTGTCTTTTCACTCTCAGATGCTGATGCAGGCATATGCTTCACAAACAGAATATTGACAACTTTGCATTAAGAAATTAAATTAGATTAGAGAAAAAGTCTTTCACATTTTGCCTTTGGAAATCATAAATACAAGGCTTTCTTTCTGCAGGAAGACTGACCAGAAGCCTAGTGGTTATTCAGCTCTGCTCTACTGATCCAGACCTTTTGGTCAAAATTTTGGTGCCAAATTCTTTAACACACAAAAGATGTTGAAGTAAAATGTGAGACTTTAGGAAGGCCAAAAGGAATTTGGTGGAATCCAAGATAACACAGAAAAAAATTCACTTTGAAAACCACGGATATATTTACATTGATCAGAGATAATACTTGCAATCCTGAAATAAGAACATGATACTTTAAAAAACTAAAAGCTAAAAATAATATTTTTGGAAACTAAATAAAATCAAAAGAATAATAAAATTAAAACAAATCAATGGAAAGAGTCAAAGAAGTCTCCATGAAGGCAGAGTTTTAAAAAATCAAAGAAATGAAAAATATGAAAAAAATATAAAAAATCTAAGTAAGAGGTAAAACATTCAACCCCTCATATTTGTTCCAGGAGAACAGAGAGGACATAGGGGAAGAATTTAAAAGAAACACTGAAAGGAAAACGCATAGCAGGAAGGTTTAAGTTTCCAGATACAGAAGATGTACAGAGTGCCTACCCTAGTGATGAGAAAACAATAACTAAGATACATCATTATGCAATTTTATTACCCTAGAAATTGAGAAGATTATAAAATTATTGAGGGAGACAGAAAAAAAATATAGATCACAAAAAGCATGCAAAATCCAGAAGGCATTAGAGTATTCAGTAACAACACTGGGCCCTTCAATACGGTAGAAAATTACCTGAATCTGATTTTCAGCCTAGAATTCTAGACAGAACAAAACTATCAAATAGGTATGAAAGTAGAATCAGACCTGCAAAGATTTATAGAATTTACTTTATAAGTACCCTTTCTTTGAAAGTATGGGAGGATGTGTCCCAGCAAAAGCAACAAAGAGGAAGAGAGAGGCTCAAAATCAGTGTAGGGGTGGCCCAAAGCACTTTTAAGAGGAGAACTGTGTAGCAGGCATAGGGGACGATAGAAATGGATAAAAGCAGAAAGATAGAAGCCCTGGGAAGGGAGGCTTCATAAAACAGAAGTGGGAATTTATATTGTCTATAATGATGGAGCATCTTAGGTATAAGGGCAAAGGCAATAGGATGGAACAATTTGATGGGCTTAAGGATCATTTATAGAAAATTATCTGTATTGTTTAGGACTCTCACAATAAACTGATGATACACTCCAAATAGAATAATTCACAAAGAGAAATTCACAGAGGGACTCTCTATAAAATTGTAGATATGGAGGAGTCACAGGGGGAAGTACCATAACCAGGGATTAGAAGCAGTAGAGCTGTTAATACCATTATGCCTGAAGGGACTGGCAGAGAGAGTAGATAAACTGAAAAGGAGAGAGATTTTTTTTTCCAGATTTTTTAAAATTAAGACTTCATCATCAAAAACTAATGATGTACTTTATAGTGACAACATAACACAATACAAATTAACTTCATTTTCTAAAAGTAGTCTTAGGTTCACAGCAAAATTAAGGGAAAGGTACAAGGATTTCCCAACCCCTCCTGCCCCCACACACGCATAGCTTCCCTCATTTTCAGTGTCCCCCAACAGAGTGGTATATTTGTTAAAATACATCATAATCACTCAATGTCCATAGTTTACATTACAGCTTACTCTTGGTGTTGAATATTTTGTAGGTTTGGATAAATGTATGACATGAATCCATAATTATATTATTATACAGAGTAGTTTCACTGCCCTAAAAATTCTCTGTGCTCTGCTTTTCATCCTTCCCTATCCCCACCCCTGCACCCCTGCCTCCTGCCCCCAAGCCCTGGCAACAACTCATCTTTTTACTGCCTCCATAGTTTTGCCTTTTCCAGAATGTCATATGGTTGGAATCATAGCATTTAAGTTCCTCCATGTTTTCCTTTCTTCTTTTTATTGAAATACAATTGACACACAATGTTACATTAATTTTAGGTGTATATCATAGTGATTTGATAAGTCTATATACATTATGCTATGCTCACCACTGTAGTCATCATCTGTGTAGCTATCATCTGTCATCTTACAACACTATTACAACACCATTGACTATATTCCCTAAGCTTTATCTTTTATCCCTGTGACTTACTCATTCCATAATTAGAAGCCTGTATCTCCCATTCCCCTTAATGCATTTTGCTAACACCCTCCTCAACCTCCTCCTCTCCAGCAACCATCAGCATTTTCCCTGTATCAATGGGTTTGTGCCTGCTTCTTATTTATTTATTTATCTATCTATCTATCTATCTATTTATTATTTATTTATTTTAGATTCCACCTAAATCATGGGTAAAATCATATGGCATTTTTCTTTCTCTGTCTTATTCCACTCAGCATATTTCCAGACCTATCATGTTGTTGCACATGGCAAGATCTCATTACTTTTTATGACTGAGTAGTGTTCTTTTGTAGATATATATCACATCTTTTTTTTCCTTTCATCTATCAGCAGACACTTGGGTTGCTTCCATACTTTAGCTACTGTAAATAATACTGCAATAAACATAAGGGTTCACATATCTTTTTGAATTAGTTTTTTTTTAATTTTTTAATTGTTATTTAAATTTTTTCCCAGTTTTTCCATTTTCTTCAATCTTTTTCTTTCAAAGAATCAGCTACTAGTTTCATTGATCTGTTCTACTATTCTTTTGGTTTCTATTTCATTGATTTCTGCTCTGATCTTTATTATTTCTCTTCTCCTGCTGGGTTTAGGATTTATTTGTGGTTCTTTCTCCAGCTCCTTTAGGTATGAGGTTAGTTTCTGTATTCGAGATCTTTCTTGTTTCTTGAGGAAGTCCTGTATTGCTATATACTTCCCTCTTAGGACAACTTTTGCAGCCTCCTAAAGGTTCTGAATGGTTGTGTTTTCATTTTCATTTGTTTCCATGATTTTTTTAACTCTTTGGTTTCCTGGTTGACCTATTCATCCTTTAGAATGCTCTTCAGCCTCCATGTATTTGAGTTCTTTCCAGATTTTCTCTTGTGATTGAGTTCCAATTTCAAAGCATTGTGGTCTGAAAATATGCAGGGAAAATATCCCTATTTTTGGTACCAGTTTCCATTTTCTTTGGGTAGATACCTAGTAGAATTACTGAATCATATGATATTTCTATTTTTAATTTTTGACGGACCTCCATGCTGTTTTCCATAGTGGCTGTACCAATTTACATTCCCACCAACAGTGCACAATACTTCCTTTTTCTCCATATTTTCACCAATACCTGTTTTTTTCTTATCTTTTTTTATTCTAGCCATTCTTACAAGTGTAAAGTGATATCTCATTGTGATTTTGATTTGCATTTCTCTGATGATTAGTCATGCTGAGCATCTTTTTATGTGTCTGTTGGCTAGCTGTCTTCTTTGGGAAAATGTCTATTCAAATCCTCTGCCCATTTTTAAATTGGATTTTTTTAAATGTTAACTTGTGTAAGCTCTTTATATATTTTGGCTAGTAACCCCTTATTGTACATATTATTGCAAATATCTTCTCCATTTTAGTGCATTACTTTTTTGTTTTATTGGCTTTTTTCCTTTGCTGTGTAGAAACTTTTTGTTTGACTTATTCCCAATAGTTTATTTTTGGTTTTGTTTCTCTTGCCTGAGGAGACATATTTAGAAAAAATTTGCTATGGCTGATGTCAGAGAAATTACTTCTTGTGTTCTCTTCTAGAATTTTTATGGATTCAGGTGTCACATTTAGTTTTTTTTTTTTTTTATTGTCACTAAATTTTTTTTCCATTGTTCCAAGATTTATTCCCCACTCCCAACACCCAGTGCTCCACGCTCTAGGTGTCCCCAGTACCCACCACCAGGCTCTCCCATCCCCCCACCCCCTCCCTCCAAGTCCCTCAGTTTGTTTCTGTGTCCAAAGTCTCTGTTGTTTCGTCTCCCTCTCTGGATTACCCTAGTTCCCATTTACTTTCCTTCTCCCACTGTTCTCCAGGTTACCCCTCATGCACCGC
>PITA01018058.1:0-41536 GCA_004023965.1 Spilogale gracilis | reverse complement strand
AAGATTTTATTTATTTATTTGGGAGAAAAAGAATGAGTGAGAGAGATCACAAGCCAGAGGAAGGGCAGAGGGAGAGAGAGGAAAAGATCCACTGATCAGGGAGCCCAATGTGGGACTTGATCCCAGGACCCTGGGATCATGACCTGAGCCAAAGGCAGATGCTTAACCAACTGAGCCACCCCAGAACCCAGGAGTTTTCTATTAAAAATGACACACATATATTCTCTTTTTCCATGATGTCTATCAAGGATTACATCTAGTTAACTGAGTGTAGTTTAGAAACAATCCTACCACTGTCACAGTGGGTAATGACACATGTTAAGTTATATAAAAAAATAAGATTAGCTAGTGTTTGCTATCACACATCATTGATTCATTAAAGAAATTCTTGTTCTGAGTTTGAACCCAGACATGAACAGTATGAGACTCTATGACACAATTTGTTACCAACTTGGAGATGTTCCTTATCTGTCCTTCATTTGCTTGACTGTGCCAATCTTAGGACCTCCTGATGAAGGTCTAACATGTATATTCTAAAACTTTAAATTTTTCATCTGGTTTCCTTAGTTCATTCTATTATTTCTGATTATCTGATCTTTTCATGATTTCATGATTTTCTCCTCCAGTCTCCTCATCCATCTGCCGATAATCTACTTATCTTCTCAGTCAGTTTCCTGAAAGATAGATAAGGAACCCAAATCTGGTATATACAGCCAATGGAATATCGCTCATCCTTGACAAGGAAGAAAAGCCTGACACATGTTAACAGAAGGATGAACCTTGAAGACATTATGCTGATTGAAATAAGCCAATCACAAAAGGGAAAATCCTGTATGAGTCCCCTTACACGAGGTAAAGTAGTCGAAACTCTTGTAGTAGAAAGTAAAATGTTGGTTTCCAGGAACAGCAGAGATGGGGAATGAGGAGTTACTGTTTAATGGGTACAGAGTTTCAGTTTTGTAAGATGAAAAGAGTTCTGGGATCCACGGGGAGATGAAAGCTCAGCGATGCGAATAGGCTAATGCCACCTACCTGTATTACACTTAGAAGTGGTTAAGGTGGTGAATTTTATGTGATGTGTATTTACCACTATTAAAAAATTTTAGATTTCACCTCTAACATATGAAACCAATTATAGATTGCTACTATGTGTGTTATGTTGAACTAGGGACTTCACATACATAATTCCTTATAAATATTATTATTCTCATTTTATAAGTGAGGAAACAGAAGTTCATAAGAGTTAAAATAATTTCATAAGGTTATGCAATTAAGTAGCAGAAATGAAATCTGAATCCAGGTCTGTGTAGTGTCTCCATTACCCCATACTTCTGCTCCCCCCAACGTGGAACTAAAGTACTTGTGTAGATACACACACAGACATACACACATGCATACACACACTTCTATGTTTTCCTCTTGGAATATAAAATGTCTTATTCCTTAGCTTAAATTAATTGTGTTACTATACGTATAAATGTTGAGGCTAACCATTTAATTAATATCACAAAATTAATCCACAAAATCACTTTATAGTATGTGGCATGGATTGATTCTCATTGCTTCTGAGGGGAAGGGCTGCCTGAATACAAATAGCTTTATTGGTTACCTCAGGAAGCAGGGAATTAGACCGATCACTTAGGCTTCAGGCTTTGCAATTACAGCCCGGCATTTTGCTAATGGCCCAAAAGTCTTTCAATCAAACTTTCCTTCTGCCACATTTTTTGGAGGAAAAATGTGAATTATTTAAAAATGTATCTTGTGGAACTGTTAGAAGATTTTCCTAAGCGTATTCCTCTCTAAATGAACAGAGGAAGTATTTACCATGGAACAAGAACAGTTGGTCTGGTTATCGGCAGAAGCTGGGTCCCTGGTAAACAGAATGGCCCCAGCCATGCTCGAGCATGTATTTCTTAAGTAGTGGGCACAGAGGTAGGGTAATTGGCTACCTCCTGGACGTAAGTATAGGTATGTTAACTGTGGGCCCGAGGGGAACCTCCATTTTGGTTTGTAGCTTATTATTAGGTGAGGAAATTACTGGACACCTCCAGCTGTCATTAATCAGCCGCAGAGTCAGACTGGAGCCAAGTGAGAAGCCTGTGGGTGGATTCTGCCCAGTGCTGTGGAAATACAAGAAGACAGAGACAAATGTTTTCCAGCCTAGCAGCACTAAACTCTGCCCTTTCACAGTCCTTAACATGCGTGTTCAAATTGATTTAGTCCATTTACCCCCTCAGCCTAACCATCTATTTTCCCTGAAGACTGACAGTTTTATGTGTTGCTACCATGTTATTACGTGTTGCTGCTCGGCCGGTAGCTATAGTATTTCAGAAACATTTACTTCCAGACATAAAGGATGGGGGGGAGCGTGAGCTTGCGTCATTTTAATTCCTTTTTTATAGGGTGCAAAACATGCCCATCATGGCACCGACTTTTTCTCCCTCTCTTTTCTTTATTCCTTTTCTGTGTCAATGATTTCCATGAAAAAGGCTTGAATAAAATTTCTCACTTGAGAAACACATCTGTCAGGTGATGTCAAGGCCTGGCTTACTCCTCTTCCTGTTGGGTTGCAAACGTGGCATTCTCTCATGGCCCTGGAATGCTGACACGGTCCGGTGGCAAAAGCCAAACACAGGTAGGGTCAAACTGAAAAAATCTACCTGGGGCCTTGTGTCCTCAGCTTGGTTTTGGAGGGAATGGGAAGAATCGAGAAGCAGTTTATTATCTCCCTTGTGATGGAAATTCAGAACAGGGGGGTGGTGAAGATAAAAAACAAGACAGCAAACAGCCGCCCTTCAGTGGTAGGGATGTCAGTCAAGACATTCATTCCAAGTGCTTGTACCGTTGGAGATGTTTGCCGCAGGATAACGGGAATCCAGATCTGACCCTCTCCCTCAGCATTTTTGGAACTGGATGAAAGTGCCTTATCTGAACATGTAAGAATATTTCTGGCACTGAAAGCCAAAGACTAAAATTCAGAGTTAAAATAAATACTCAGTGAAGGAAAGGAAACAGTGAGGTTAAAGGTTTGATCAGATATGAACCTCTAAGTTAACTGACTTTTACCATATCCTTGTTTTATTCTATCCGGTTTTCATGTACAACTCTATGTGACGGCGAGCCGAGAGACTCTCTTTTTACTCTTCCTGCTTTTGTGTTGAAGGGTAGTGGACAACAATTCCATTGATTCATGTAGATGAATATAAATAAAATAAGCAAAATAAAATTAAATAAGCCAGTTTAAAGTGTGTAACCAGATAGAAGCATTTCCCACAATTTCCTGTGCATCAGTATTCAGTTTTATATATAGTATTTGATTCTATCGAATAGTCAGAATTATTGCCCAGTAATAGAAAAAGGTTTTTAAAATAGTACCCATAGAATGGCTTGGCCATTTTATGATGAAATAGAATCTGGGGGAAGAACACTGAGTGAAAGAAACTTACACACACACTACACACACATTTTTTTAAAGGAAAAAAGTGTGATTGGTTTAGCATGGATTAAACCTGAGGATTGGGGTGTTAGTCACCGAGAGACTTTCCAGGTGGGTCCTCTCTAGGGTGCTGGAGGTCACAAGAAGGATTCCCTGAGTAGGTGTTGATATGGTTTGTGGTAATCCTTACATCATAAGCATTTAGATGACAACTCTTTGTTTTTCCTGCAGTTCTGAGGGTCTACATGGTTGACTGTTCCTAAGCAGAGGTCACCTCAGCGACACATTGAGTTCCTCTAACGCAGGGCATCCGGACACCCTTAGGGAAATGAAGCATGCGGTTACTTTAACCAGACATCCAGTCTCTGTTGGGTGACTACGAATGACTGAGACAGCCTTCCTGACGTCTACCGGCTTTTCCTTGGCTCAGGTATTGCTGTGGGTTTGGTGCTCGGAGCATTGTTTCAGTCCTGCTTGGTGAGGTCCAGGGTGGCTGGATGAATTACCCATACTGCTTTCTGCAACAACTGCTTTTCCTTTGATGGGATGCCATGCAAATACTACTTGATAACACAAATCTTCTCAGGACGAAATTCTGATAGATCGCAAAACTACTGTGGGAATTTTTTTTTTCTTCTAACAGTGATCTTGAAAAGCTATTGCAAACCTCTTTTTGACCTAGGTACACAAACTACTTAGTCATTGAAAAAGTTTCCTTTATCATTTTGGAAATGTGATACCGAAGCTTTTAACACTATCAGGAAGTGGGCTATTGTGTGACCATTTGTTCCGAATCCATAATTGGGATATACATTGTAAAACATCAGGAATATATGGGAACCACAGAACAGGCTGTTTAAAATCAAGAATGTTCCAGATAATTGGAACAAGTGATTGCGACAGCAGTAGTTTAAATAATTAATATTTTGGTGCCTCTAGTCATATTTTATCTGTTTTCATCTTTCCCTGACAAAATAAGATAAAAACGATTCAGTAAAAATGTTTCTACTTGAATCCATAGGGAAATCTCTCAGTAGTCAGCAGAGAATTTAGACAGAGAAAGAGCAATAAAACTGCTACTTTCTTTATCCTGCCAGAAAGTTAGCATCTAGTGTGGCTTTCTAGTGCAGAAACTAAGCTTGAGAATGATCAATAATGTTATGAAAAGCCTATAATTAAAGACTTGGAGGTTTTCTTTATTGGTTTTATCTTTTACATAAGCACACCTCTTTAACCGTAAAACCAAACCTCTCATGGGTATTTTTATTTGAGTAAAATTAAGTGATGAATCACTAAATTCTACTCCTGAAACCAATACTACACTGTGTTAACTAACTTGAATTTAAGTAAAAAAAAAAAAAATCACTGTTTAAAATTGATAAAACACACAAGTTTTTGTACACGTGAATTCATGGTTTATGTGTGTGTGTGTGTGTATGTGTGTGTGTGCGTGTGTGTGCATGTGGCTTGTCATAAAGTATTCCATCAGGAGACTTGAAACCATTTAAAATATTTGGGGATGGGGGCACCTGGGTGGTTGAGTCATTAAGCATCTGCCTTCGGCTCAGGTCACGATCCTGGAGTCTGGGGATCAAGCTCTGCATGTAGCTCCCTGCCGCGGTGGGAAGCCTGCTTCTCCCTCTCTCACTCCCTCTGCTTGTGTTCCCTCTCTAGCTGTGTTTCTCTCTGTCAAATAAATAAATAAAGTCTTTTAAAAAAATGTTTGGGGATGGTGATAAGTGGCTATATATGCTACCAAAGGAAAATTTGCATTTCAGGGAGGAAGAGAGAGAATAATTTTCAATTAAATTTTGTTCTTACTATAAACTACCATAGCACAAAACCCTCTCTCTTATATTCTTTCTTACATATTATATTTACTGAAATGGCCAGTGTTTTCTCTTTTGTTGTTTTCTATTTTCCCACAGGACACTATTAGATACAGATGGGGAACTGGTACCTTTGACCGAAGGAAAACGGTCCTGGCCTTCCTTTAGGTTCAATGACTTCGGATAGCTAATCATTATTGGCGGTGGACAGTGTGCTGTGCTTCGAAGCCCTAAGGGGAAGGACTTTCGGTTGTAAAGTAGTGTACTTAATCTTGGTTGTGTGGTAGTCCAGTGTATCAAGAAGAGAAACAGGGCCAAGATGAGACATCACTGAGAAAAAAATATGAAATCACCTATGTAATTAATTCTTTTTAGTTAAATGTTCATGACTGAGTTCTGTTTAGACTGCAAGAGGAAAGTAACTTTGGAAGACTTGGAGTGTAGACACTCATCATCAGTCATACCAAGCAGCATCTTACATCGCGTCAACACACTGCAAGAAGACAGATTGCTCTCCAGAATTCTAGCAAATACGACTCAGTCAGGACAAGTAGGCAGTGATTTCCCTTTAGCAAGTTTGTAATCTTAAACTGTACGATTCCATGTCCTTCAAAATCGAATGAGGGTCACTGTAAGCGCTAACTGACCGTCTCACATTCTATTCAAACTATGGCTCATTTGAGCCTATAATTCAGTTTTTATTTTTAAGGAGAACTTATATGCTTGCCTTTTTATTCTGTTTACATTATTATTATTATTATTATTATTATTATTATTATTATTGTTCCTTGACCCTCCAGGAAGTGACCACTTCCTGCCCAGGCAGTACTTGAGTGCCTTGGGGGCCTCCCCATACACTATAGGAGGGTAGCTGAGAAAGAAGGTTGCGTAGGGAGGAGTCCTGAGAAAGTTCTGATTTGGGCTCTTTAAATCATAAACTTTTATATCTGACCATATTCAATACTACACTGTTTGTCAATAATTTTGAATTATTTCTTCACTCCAAACCACACTATTTAAGAATGAAAACTCGAGAGTTTAATGACAGAGTAGTTTAATATACACATATACAATTTATATCTAATAATATAGAGAGTTATATATTATTACATATAATGAATGCATTATACTGAAATATATAGGTATAATTTATACACAGACACACATATATACATTTTGCTTGGTGTGTAAATGTACAATACAAGAAACAAAGTGAAACAGATTTCCCTTCTGCCTAAAGATACTTTGTTGGATTTCATACATTCAAAAACCATTTAGAGGCACCTGGGTGGCTCAGTTGGTTAAGATCTGCCTTTGGCTCAGGTCATGATCCTGAAGTCCAGGGATCAAGCTCCATGGTGGGCTCCCTGCTCAGCAGAGAGCCTGCTTTTCCCTCTCCCTCCTCCCCTTTCCCCTTCTCTCTCTCTCTCTCTCTCTCTCTCTCTCTCTCTCTCTCTCTCTCTCTCAAATAAATAAATAAATAAATCTTAAAAACTATTTATAGAACAATAGCTGTATACTAATGTTAACAACAGAGACGAAATAAGATATACAGATTTTTTTCCTTAAGGTTCTTATGGTGTAATTTAGGATACGGAAAGGAAACAGAAAATGTAATTATGTAACCAGGTAGGCAGCAGAAAAGCTCTGTTCAGGCCGATGTGCAATACAGGTGCACACAATGCTCTCGGGGGTGTAAAAACGTGCAGAGAATACTTGAGAGAAAATTTGACCTCCAAGTTTGCATTCTGACTTGAGTTCTCTTTGTGCGTGACCATCAGATTTATACAATACCATTCAAAGACCACATTGTTTTTAGCTATGTCGCTGACAAGATACAGTATGTTTTCCTTCGATCCTGACATTTTGTTACTCTGTGATAAAAGAAATTCGGTCTAGCTGCTTGTTTTGTAAGAAGCACAAAATTTAAAAAATTAACAACACTGTCCTTCTCCCCACTCCTGTTTTTTATTGCTGTTGTTGACTTCTGTGAATTTCTTAGACCTTAGCCTCACATGTGTCAGAGATAGTTTGAGAGATTTTGGGACTCATTTGGGACTCATTTAATAAATGATTACCTTGGTACTCAACTTTGATGCAATGATCATTACAGAAATGAATGCTTTCAAGATTGCTGAGTTTTGGTTAAATCTAGGTTAAAACAATGTGAATTATGACATGTTTTATCTTTTATTTTAGTTCTCAAGACCGCACTGGATTAGCCTGCAGGAAATCTGGTCAGTTTTCATGATAAACTGACTTGGTTAAATAATGCACAATTCAGTTGCACAGCTGTATAGTCTGGTATATTCTCTGAGGCGTGTAGCTTTGTTTGTAGATTCGCATCAAGAAAATCTGCTCCACTAAGTTTGATTTATATCACAGAAGCATATAAATATGTGCATATTAATTTTTAACATAAAACCAAATTATGGACTTCACTAAAACACTGCACATATTTTTCTTAAAGTCCACATGCCAGGTTTTGAAAAACCACAGGAATTGTTGTGGAAATTTTTTCACATCATTCTTGGGATGAATCTCTCTTTAATTCTACTCAGAGTTCCAAAAAACACTCCTTCGTGGGTATTTAGATCAGGTGTTGAGTTTTTTATGGTGAAGAGGCTGGATGGCATAGTGGCTCAGACTACGAGTATTAGAATTATAGGCTGTGTGTATTCCTTTTCTGTTTTCATAATTGCTCAATGCCATAACATGAACAAAACCCATATATACAAATGGTTTTCTTTCATCCCCATCTATGATTGAGATGAGGACAAGGGAAGGTAGAAATCACTCTAGTATGGGTCCAATCTCTGCTGAAGTTACTGTCTTGGTTTAATTTAGACATAGACTACATGCCTATCAATAAGAACAAAAGATTAATGTGAGTCTTGAAGGTCCCAAGGCCACCTGAGTTCAGTGACAAAGGGGAGATAAAGTGACTGTGAAGCTGTGTGAAAGCTGCTGGCAGAATGGATGGTGAGAGTTAAGCTAGGTTTGCTAAAGGGGGTTTCCATACACCTGTTGAAAATATACCTTCTAGCCATGAACAGCTTGGGGCATTCTATGAACTGGAAAAACCCTGCCTAGGTATAGTTCCAACGTGGAGAATATCTGCTTCACAGTCACGGAAGTAAAATTTCTTCCTCAAGCTTCAACAATGTGGAGTTTTAAGGTTTTAGAGAAGAGGCAAAAGAATGTTTCCAGATGTTTGAAAAATATCTTTATATGCAGAATGCTCAGCAAATGAGTTTTTACTTTGGCTGTGCTTACCTTTGAGGAAGTTCAGAGATTTCAACTTAAATAGTGGGTATGAAGTCCATCTTGAATTCAATTTCAGGTGAGTATTAAGTTCTTTTTAATTTCCTCTTTTGTGAGTGGCATAGAAATATACTCCTTTACCACCTGGTATATGTCAGGAACAGTGTTGGACATGGTGAGCAAATTAGTTCCTAAATATCCCCAACTTCTTCCTTGCTTGCTACCTTATTATTATTATTCATGGTGATTGTCATTCTTCAGAATCATCAGAAATAATTAATGGAGGTTATGAAATGGACATTACACTTTTATTCCTTATTAGAATATTAGAATGATTATCTGATTGAGAAATTATATAAATTAAATGTCAAATATGTTTTTTACAATTTTTTAAAGATGTTTATTTACTATTACATAAGCATTTTTGTGAATGGGAACAAGTTAAGATTTCTAGGTAAATACAAAATAAAAATTATATTAAATGCTGCTGAACTATTTTATCCATCTAGACAATATTATGGACACCTAAACCCAAATTTTTGTGTGCTAAATATACCCTAAGGGTTACAACATCATTAGAAAATAGTCTGTGAACTATATAACTCAATTTGAGAATTTCACCAATACTTCAAAATTTTCAGATGGTTTTATTTTATAAATTCATGATTGCTATATTTAGTATAATTTTAAAATATTGATAATTTACTAAAAGTTAATTAATAATTTTAAGTAACTTCTTTTGTAGTATATATTTGTTCTATTTCTCATAATTCTCTGATCAAAGAAAAGCAAAGGGTTCTACTCATTCATGCAGAAAAACTGAGCCGGAAAATTAATAGCACAGCTGGAAAGGCTAAAAAATTCAACATTTAAAAATGCTAATAGAGGTTCAAAATCTATCCCTGGGTCCCAGAGGTGGCTCTTTTTGATATAATCAACCCAAACATGAAACTTCAGTACCATTTAAATATCCACTGGCGAAATGCATTTGTCTGTACTACAACTTTCACATTTTTTTCCCAGGATTGTCTTTCATCACTCATTATTTGCTTCTGACAATGTTCATTTCTTATATTCTCTTTAAAAAGACAAGTTGCTAATTGACCGGCAAGGTAGCTGGCTCTGGTTAAAACTCTGTTATTGAATTCCTACAGTGGGAGTAAAAACAAAAACAGGGATGGATACCCATGTTATGCCTACAATTAACAGAGTAAACATCTTAATAGGCATAGAAGACACAAACAGATGTTCTAATTGCATGTCTGTGAGAAACTGATGTTTACTGGTTCCACTCTGGCTTGGCCTTTGAGACCTCAGGAAGTTTCCCTCCCAGTGGGGATTTCAGTGATTTATTGATTTCAGTACAATGAATATTTCAGAAACTAGCAGGGTTTTTAAGAGGTTAAATACATCCTTACAAAGGTTAGCATTAATTCATGCTTGAAGGGAATGCTTAACTCTGCTTTAAACCAGGCTAAGGATGGTCACATTTGCCACATTCCTGCCTAAGCGGGAAGGAACGTGGACAGGGGAGCAGAAAGATTTCCTAAGAGAGAATGTAGAAATAAAACATTAGCACAGAGTTGTTTTCCCCCCAAAGTGAACAAAAATGAGAGATGTACGGATAATTGCAAACTCCTAAAAATGCCTGGTTGAAATGCTAATTAGTCTTGAGCATAACAGTAAAGATATATTTTAGACTTGTACTTGAGACACTCAGAATTGAATAATGTAATAAGGCTCAGAAACTTGAAAGGTTTTTAAATGCTTAAGAAATACTTAATTTAGCACTCACCTTCTATATTGAATTTACAAATTGATTATGATGTAATTGTTTGGCCAGTGACTACCAGAAAGGGTCTAAAAAGCAATGGATGAGTACTTTGTATCCTTCGGTTTCCTTCCTTCTGCATCCCAGTCATGGATATTGTTAAGTCGGCATGTCCTCTTAGATATTAATGATGATACTCATTATTTATCCAGAATACTTATCCAGAATTTACTTCATAGCAGGTACTGTGCAAATGCTCTAAACAAATTATCTCATTAAAAGAATGTCATTACATCAGATAAATAAATATGAAACATGGACAGACTGTTACTTTGTAATAAATGCAAACAATATTTTTTCTTCTTAGCTTCCCTTTAAAAGTGTATTCAATGACTGGTTACTTGACATAGGATCTGGCTAATTTTTTTATCCCTCAGATTAAAAAAATAGCTGATATGAATTTTGTGATAGAATAGGTCTCCTGCTTGAATATTTTACGGTTGTGGACCAGCGCTGGCCAGAGATGGCTGTGGGGATCCTGAAGTGTGGCTGGTCTAAATCAAAGACTTAAGATGCAGCAAAGAATTTACGATATTATCTTAGTATTTTTATATTGATTTATAAGTGAAAATAGTAATAATTTAGACATACTTGGTTAAATAAATATATTTACTGGGTATATAATATGTAATATATAATATATAATGTATAATAAATAGATATACTGGGTTATATCATTAAAGTGAATTTCACCTGCTTCTTTTACATACTATGGCTATTAGAGAGTTTGAATTTTAATAACTCAAATTACTTCCCTGGTGAGCACGGCACTGCTTCTCAGATCTTGAAATCGGATTGGATACTGCCAATTTCATTTCCTGTTCCACGCTAATTTTTGCATACTACTTGCTTTTCATCACAGCAACCACAGATAATGTAGTTTCATCTTAAAATATGATGCGATCTAACGTTGAAACTGTGAAACACCTTGATTTAACAGTTCTCATGGTGTCTAATATGTGTCGAGTAGTACTAGAATTTCCTCAGCCATTTAAAATATCCAGTAGCACCTCTATATGTTAAGTGAGGTTCCCTGGTATGCTTTGGCATTCAATTTGGGAACCGTCATATAGAAATGACAAGTAGCAGTTTTGTGCATATCTCATAAATAAGTCAAATTCTAAATTCTACCATGGTATCAGAATACATAATTTAATTCACCTTTATGCTCATTCATCTATTCATTCATTTAGTCTTTCAAATTTCGGTATTAATGATGATACTCATTATTTATCCAGATTTCATCTAAAATGTCCTAAACACAGAGGGCTACACAGACACAATCCCAGTCTTGTGGAGTTTGTACTCTAATAAATAGAAGGAAGAAACAGATTTCAAAATTCCAAGTAAACAAACAAGGTAATTGCAAATCATGAAGAAGTGATGCCACAGAGTGTTGCTTCGGTGAGAGGGGGGGATGGCCCACCAGATGAGGTGGCCAGAGACGACGTCTCTGAGGTGATATCTGAGCAGATACCTAACATGGGGAATGGCTAATTGGAAAATAATCTGAAAGAACATTTTGGAAGAAGCAACAGTAAAGACTTTGCAAGTGGAAATAACTTGGGGTGTTTGAACCGCAGGGAGGAGACACCACGGTTGAGGAAGAGGGAGGCTGATGTGAGAAGTGGAGGGGTTGGCAGGAGCTGTCTCATGCAAGACTTCAGATGCTGCAGTTGTTGGTTTAAAGCCTGGCTGAGGCAACCTCGCACACAATGCTTTACATGTAACAGGTGCCAAGGAAATGTTTGTTGGGCTAACATTAATAGGCAAAGAGTGGGTGCCAAAAATAGATACAGGGTCCAGCTCAAAAAAATAAGACTAAAAACCTGGAACACAAAGAACTTTATCTCATCATTCAGGCCAGAATATGCCTTAAATCAGGTTTCTTTGGCCTGCGCTACTAAAAAGTCAGAATTATTTTTCTAGTTCTAAACTATTCCTGCTTTGAGGCTGGCCTTTCTTGTCTACCACAAACTGCCTCCCTCTTTGAACTTCAATTTCTACTCCAGGCGTAAATTAAAGTTATCATTCCTGGCAATCCAAAAAGTACGCTGCTTCTGGTATCCAGTTTCTACTGAATTAAAGTGTTGCCTTTTTTGTAACTACTTCTTCCTCAGCTCTCTGAGTTTCTTTTTGACTGATTTGGTGCTTTATTCTTTCAGAAATAGACTTGTTTTATTCCAGAAGGGATGAATAACCAACAATTTATTTTCTCATTTGCAATTAATCCTGATTGTGCTACATATATGAGGTTTTGGGGATCAGAAAGCTTCCTCTGGGGACCAGCTGAGACTAAAATTCTGTTGTTTTGGGGAATTGCCTTGATTCAGGGGTAGTCTCTAGGTACATTCCGAGACAGATCATTGTGGAGCTCATGAAACATGAGCTAAATGAAGATGTTGGAATCACAAAGTTCATTAAATAAATTTCAAATATATATAGCAATAGCAAAGGAAAAGGGACGGAAGAGGTTGACAGGTTTATGATAGGGAGCAAACACTTGGAGGGCCCATCCCACCCACCCAAGTCCTGGGTGATGCCGTGTTCACATGCTCTGGTTTTCCCTGGTTATAAGAACCAGGTGTGGTAGCCGAAATATCGCCCCCCCCCTCAAATGTTCATTGTCTAATCCCCGGAACCTGCCAGTATGTTGCCTTACTTGGCAAAAGAGATTGTGCTGATGTGATTGTGTTAAGGGCCTTGAGGCAGGGAGATCATTCTGGATTATCGAGATGAAACTAACCGAATCACATGTACACTTACATTTTGGAGAACATTTCCTGGCTATGGTCAGGGACACATGTGAGGATGAAGTTAGGGTCAGAAAGATCTGATATTTGGGCTAACTTTGAAGAAATGAAGAAAGGAACCACTAGCTAGGGAATGCTAGTGGCCTTGAGAAGCTAGAACAGGCATGGAAATGGATTTTCCTCTGGAGCCTTCAGAAAGGAATGCAGCCCAGCTGACATCTTGTTTTTTCCCCAGGGAAATTCATGCCAGACTTCTAGCCTACAGTACTATAAGACAATAAATGTGTGTTGTTTTGAGCCACTGAGTTTGTGGCAATTTGTTATGGCCATCGGAAACTAATACAGGAAGTGAAACAAAAGGGGCTGGGCAGGTGAAAGCTGCCTTAAGCCAGTGCACACTTTTCTACCAGAGGTATGCAAGACCAGGGGTGCTGGCTAGTAGCTGGCCCCACTGTGTAGCTCCAGCTTTTAATTGCATTTTGCAAACAGAGCACAACTGGGGAATGAACTGATCAAGCTGCACGCAAGATACCACAGCTGTCAATTTAAGGTGGCATGAGCCACGGCGTGTGAATATTTAAGGGTTTCTTGGTTTGTCCATCCCTTTCTATCTCAAAATAAAACTCATTTATTTCATTGTTCTTACCTATATCAAACACCATATATTCCATTTATTCAATCTACCTTTAATACGCTTTACTGATTTACTCTTTGACATTTCTTCTGAGTTTTGTCCATTCCATTTTTTCTTGACTACTATAGCTGAATTGAATACTCCCAAATGATGCGGCAAACCCATATTAAGAATCCCACAGAATGCAGTCCTCCACGGGTGGGAAGGAGTTGAATGTCTTTAGCTGTGTCCCTGCTGTTGAGTATAGTCAAGAATGACTTGCTCCCTTGACGAACTTCACCTTTTTTTTTTTTTTTAAGATTTTATTAATTTATTTGACACAGAGAGAGATCACAAGTAGGCAGAGAGGCAGGCAGAGAGAGAAGAGGAAGCAGGCTCCCTGCCGAGCAAAGAGCCGGATGTGGCCTCGATCCCAGGACCCTGAGATCATGACCTGAGCCGAAGGCAGAGGCTTTAACCCACTGAGCCACCCAGGCACCCAATGAACTTCACCTTTGCTTCCTATTTCCAGTGCACGTGAGGTGATTGTCTTTAAGAATTTTTTAGCACCTCAGGCTAAACAGACTTCAAATAGATCTGCAGGTTTTTCCAGTTGAGAATCTGTAAATTCTCTGTTTATGGTCTGCAAGTAAAGTAAACATACCAATAGATTGCTGAAGGCTCTGTGTAAAAGGACAAACTGTATCTGTAAATATTTGTTATATATCAAAAGTACACTTGAAGAATCGCATACTATGGTGATTATAAGAGAAGTAAAGCAATTTAAAAACTGTATTTGGTTTTGCTTCAAGTTTTAAATATTAAAAAATAAACAACAAATTGTTATATTTTCAAAGTAATTGTAGATCAAGGGGGTCATTGTTTACTTAACTAGTTCAGAAAAATGTGTCTTTTGATAAAATTTTGAATTCACAATTAGAGACCAGACTACTTTGTCTGTGTTTTCACAAACATCACCAATAAGGGATTTGGTTTGTCTTCATTTTTCTTCATTTTAAAGTTGTTTAAGGTGGTTGGAGATGATCTGAAAGATGAAGTCTTTCCTGATATGGAAAATCAGTTATGGAAGGAACCTAAGTGTTCATTGGTAGATGGATGGACTAAGAAAAAGTGATCTATCTATCTATCTATCTATGAAATATTACTCAGCAAGAATGAGATCTTGCCATTTGCAACAACATGGGTGGATCCAGGGGACAGTATGCCAAGTGAAATGACTCAGACAAAGAAAGACAAATACTGTAGAACTTTACTTATATGTGGACTCTGAAAAACAAAAGAAATGAACAAACAAAAAAGCAGATCAAACAAAAATTTGGATCTCTGAATACGGAGAACAAAGTGGTGGCTGCCAGAGGGGTTCTGGGGAGTAGACTGGGCAAAATGGATAAAATTGGAGTGGGAGACACAGGCTTGCAGTTACTAAAGGCATAAGTCATGGGGATGAAAGGTACGGCACAGGGAATATAGTCAACGGTATTATAACGACACCTATGGTGACAAAGGGTAGTTGTACTTGTAAAGAAAATGTATAGACTTGTTGAATCACTATGTTGTACAATCAAAACTGATGTGACATTGTATGTCACCTAGACTTTAATTAAGAAAAGAGAAAATTAATGTTTTGAATCAAAATATTTATGGTAATACAAGCAAAACCAGTTTCTTATTTTAGTCATAGCTGATTAGTGGGAAGTACAACCCATTTCTTAAGGGTAGGAATCACATTGTGTTAGCTAAATTAGTTTAAGTTCATATTTTCACTTAGAAGTTCTTTTTCTTCTCAATTTGTATGTGAAGGATGAGAAGGCATTATTACCACTTAATTATCTCAATGAGGTTTTATACCCTGATACAGAAGTCAGTGGCATATTAGGCTCTCTTCAATTATATAGGAACTATTAAAGAAGCCAATTCTCCCTCCTCCTCAAAAGTCAGTCTCTACCAACTGGTTTTCTTAAGGAATTGATCTGTGGCCAATATAATAAAATTGTTTTCTTTGGTTTGGAAAAATTCAGTTAAACTATTCAATTTCATAGGAAGAAAGCAGTTTCTAAACAAATGTTATAATAATTGAACTGGATAAGTATTAATTCGATTCAGATTTATTAGAATCAGCCAAGAGACCACTACTTGTTAGTCTGTTACAATGAGGCTTAACATTGAACTTCAGTTCATGTTGTCACCAGGTTGTTATTTTCTTGGAGATCAGTTTTTAGAGAATTAAATAAAGGCCATTTTAGTAATTAGCCCATGAAGATGTTAAAATTGTCTTATGGCCCATTAGTTACACTTTGATGTTGCCAGCATCTATTAAATAAATCAAGATTTAAGCAGCAGAGGGGAAAGATCATTGTAATGGAGACTTCATTGTTATTGAGAATTACAAAAGATGACAAAAAGTCATAATAAGCTTATTTAATAATGGCAATAACGAAAAATCTGAAAGTATTTAAAAATGCCATTGGAACACTTTTTATTAAGAAATGGTATGGAAAAGAAGGAACAGATTGAATTTTAGCCCATGCACACACAGATGCAGTGTGCATATGTGCACATCTCCACTCCAAGGAAACAACACCCATAACCAATCCAGTGCAAATATCTCTATGCTACTATTACATTACAGACCATTTTTGTTTGTTTGTCTGTGTTTGTTTTTGTTTTGAGTATGAGAGTCTTAGCATTAAGGATCAAATTTTGAATTCTAAAATCTAGAATTTACAACTAGCTCTTTCATTAAAAAAAAAAAAAAGAATATTTAATGTCACCTAGAGCAATTGTGGCTCAAACCAGATTGAGGAGAATTCCATGTAAGAGGCTGCAGATGTGGTTCTTACCTTGGGAAGACTGAGGGCCATTGCCAGCAGTTTGCATATGGCTCCCTCCTCTTACTTTAGTTAGAACGATGTGGGGGCAGGTGGGAGCCCCCAGTTTGAGCTTTCGAGCCTTAGGTAGAGAGAGGTGAAAGAGAACAACCAAATCCCAGAGCTTCTTTACTCTGCTATCCCTTGTGTCTCATGCATCTAGTCCATGTTGTACAGACTGTCTCAGTAGTATCTCAGATCACCTCCTGACTCCCAATCTTCCTGAAACACACACCAAACTCTTCCTGAGTGAAGTTCCAAGATTATTTTTCTTCTCTTCCAAAATTATCTTCAATGACTCTTGATGTTGTACTGAATTGACTTAAATGATTAAATTGACATCTGACATTTAAGGTTTCTGTAATAAGGTTTTTTCCCCCTACTTCCAGTCATCACATCCTTGATGTGCACTCTCCTTTCTTTTAGGCATATGGAGAGAGTGAGTTGATAGAGAAATCCTCAACTAAAATAAATGCCACTGGTGGAATTACCGCTGATGTAACACAAGTGTGGGTTTATGTGAAAATGATTTTCCATCCAAGGTTTTAGTGAATTTGTATATGATATTATTAGTATCAATTTTATAATGTGCTATCTCAATTTACCAGTTGTGCTGGCATTACATATAGAATGTGGGATCCTTTATCTTAACTGCACTGTGATTGGTTAGCATTATAGGAAATCTCCTGGGAGATTCATTGTAATTGAAGGACGGATAACTCTTTTTTTTTTTTTTAAGATTATTTATTTATTTGACAGAGAGAAACACAGCTAGAGAAGGAACACAAGCAGGGGGAGTGAGAGAGGGAGAAGCCGGCTTCCCCCAGGGAGCCTGATGTGGGGCTTGAACCACAACTCCAGGATCATGACCTTAGTTGAAGGCAGATGCTTAACGACTGAGCCACCCAGGGGCCCCAAGGGCAGATGACTCTTGACTCCTGTTTCTTTCTCATATGTTGAGTGGTCTTAGGGTGTCTTTAATATCCAATATACCTGACCGTGTCTTGACTCTGCTGAGAGAAAAAGTGATTGGTCAGAACTACACCTACAACAGTTCCTTCTGAAAGGGCTACCAAGCATCTAAGTGGGTTCTTATCTGGCCTGATAAAAAGGCAACTTTCAGAATTTAAAATCTTTATGTTTTAAATATTGCCACTCTATGTTGTGTGGCCTTGAGCAATCTCTGAATCTCGGTTTCCATCTTTGAAAGAGTAAAATAAAAACCAGGATTAAAGAGATATTTAAGTAAAAATATTTGGATAAAAAAAGAACTCTGTCAATACATTTTTTTTTTTTTATTTTGAGAACTAGCATAAGTCACATGCATGGAATGAGAAGGAGCATGTGGTGAAGGAATTTGTATTTTGGCTGATGCGAGGACAGATGTTGACAATTCAGCCTCCACTGAAAAAAAATCTATAAAAAGATACTTATGTAGATTCACAAATGTCTTGTAATCATTTAATTCTAGTTCAACATTTTCCTTGTTGGGGGGAAGCGCCATGGAAAATTTAGAAGCAGCCAAGGGTTAAGAATGGAGATGATAAAAATAGATGTTTCTGTTTTGAAACTACAAATATTATTTCTCTCACTCTGAAAATAGGTCAAACATAGCTTTTAATATAACCTATCTTATGGGGATTGCCTGTTAAATAATGCTTTAATGCAGATATTTAGACTTTTATAAAAATAAATGATAAAGGACAAGACTCTGGTTTGATGTATCCATCAGATATTTAGATATATTACTTTCCAATTTTTTAAACTAGTTGATCTTCCAGCAGAAATGTAAGTATTTATTTAGCATCTGCTGGGTATTTTGTATGATGCCAGGTGATGTGAAGGATAATACTCTGTATCTTTGCTCAGATATATCCAGATATAGTAAAAATGGCATCTAAGCCCTAGTTTCCCAGAAAACCAAGCCTGTGGTAAAGCTAACATGCTAATGTGTTCTTGGAGGAATAGAATTCTGAGGGAAGCAAGAAAGAGAGAAAAATGGATGTGAGTCAGAGAGGGAGGGAAAGTAAATACTAATGTTACATTACTATGCTTGTCAGAGCTTCACAAGGAAAGATGATAGACGAGGTAATTCTGGAGAAGCAACACGGGGTGTTGTGCACTACAATGGTTGTGAAGGAAGATAGAACTGAAAGAATGTATTTGCCGGCTCTTCTCCTTTCCCCTCCCTCTTCTTTCTCCTTCTTTCTCTTGAATTCCTTGCATTTCCTGGTTGTGTTCTTGTGCCTGTCTGTGCAACTCCCAGAGAAGCCGGGGTCCCCATGAGCCCTGCCAGGTAGGACTTAGGTACTGGGGATTGTGTGACCTCAGCTGTCCACGTGCACACGAGACCATGCTGCTGGGAGATGGGGTGATGTTGAGACCTGCTTCTGGGCTTTCCACTATGGGGAAGCAGGGCAAGTGTTAGAGGCAAGAGGAGTGTTGTTGAGAATAGTTTATCTGGGGAGGTACACAAACTGGGCCTGAATCAAAGAGTATAGTTATGATAGTATGATCCGTTGAAGAAAGTGACTTAAATGTTCTGAGAATCAAGAGATCACTGGCTCTTTTGGAATGTTTTTTGGACCTTTATTTTAAGAAAGAGGAGCAAAGGAACATCAAAAGTATGCCTGTACTATGCCAAGACCATTTTATTGTTTTAAAGAAAGTGGGAATAAACACCGGATACACAAACTTTCTAGTGGAGAATAAGATATATTCAAAAAGAGATTAAGAAACTTGGAAGAGCAAAGGATCACATATTCAGAATACAAAACTGGATTTAGTCATGTTTGAATAAAACTTTGTACAAATGATTAATCAGATTTATATCTTATATTTCATGGTTCTGGTATCAAGAAAAAAAATCTTGTTTTATTATTTTGATGGTCACTCTTATGACACACCAGAGAAAAAATATAAAATCAACCAAAATAAATTTCTAGTTTTCAAGCATGATGGTGGACAGAAATAGCTAAATTTTGTTAAGACTTCTGATTTATTTATAAAACTTCTCTACCTCATGGAAAACATTTTGATCACTTTCTTATTGATCTAAAAGGATAGAACAGCATTCATAGCTTTTTTTTTTTTTTAATTATGAGTTCAAAGAACTGCATAAGAGGGCATCTGGGGAAAAAGATCCAAAGACCCAGGCAACAGTGTAACTAGGTAATTAATAAAAAAACAACAACAAAAAAACCCCAAAAAAACCTAAATTATAAAAGTGAGGGAAATCATAAGATTTGTCTTTGTTTAAAGCTTACTTTTTTCTTTCCAGAGAACTTTGTATTCTGCCCCCTAAGAGACAAGGCTTCTCTAAGGGCATTGTGTTGTTTGATGATAAAATATGCAGCACAATCCGTATAAAAGGCATTTTATGTTGATAAATAGAAAATTCATTCTTTAAAGAAAACTTGTAAAACTAGTTGCTAATGCCGAAAGTAGCAAAGCTGAGACTTTCGTTAGTTCTGTTTCTCGTGAAATGGCCTTGCAGGTTGAGGCAGGGTTGGGAAGAGCATGGAACACATGCAATGGCCTTAAGTCGTCCGTCTTGGCTAATAGCATAATTCTCTCTCTGTAGTGAGTTTTGGGTAACAATTATTTATCTGATTATCTGTGGTTTCTGCTTCTCAGGGAATGCTGCTTTTCTTGAACTTCTTATAAATCCTCTGTAGGATTATTTTTACCAAATCGTAAACCAAAGATCAGGGGTTCTTCACCACTTTTCTGTCTCCATAACAATCATGTGAGCAACACACACTGGGGGAAAGGGGGGGGTGGTGCAGCCAACTTAGAGTCTTAGGATTTCATGCCTTATGTGACAAACCTTCCTTACAATTGCTGTGCTTTCCTTCCAACCCTTTCTAATGGAGCATATGGGTGGTAATAATCAAAGAAACTCTTCAAGATTGAGTAGCATAATATTTGCTGGTTCTGAACATAGCTAAATATCTTTGAAGTTTCCAAACACCTAAAGTGAACTCTGTATGTGACCTCTAGACTGATGAGGCAGGTGGCTTATTGAATAGTCTTTCGTAGGATTTGTCTCATTTTGTAACATGACTGTAGCCATTCTCAGTCTATCATCATGCTACCTCTGTGAGGTTCCTCTAACACTGTTGTAGCTCAAGTTCTCAGTCAATAGCCCAAGTAGTTCTACAGTCAATAGAACTCATAAAGTATTAATGTGGCAAACTTTACCCCAGTTTGGATAAGCAAGATACCTTGCAATCTCAAAAAACTCATTAGCACTACTAATATTTGTTTTTTAGAACAAAAATACTCAATATTATTCACTTTCACTACACATGTAGTGTCCACAAGCATGGACATCAGATATCCAGTTCATTACTACAAACATTTATTTGACCATGTGTTAGACCCAGGCATTTAAAGATAACTAAGTTAAACCAAAAAAGAAGACAGAAAAACATACAGGAAACAAAAAGGATCAAAATAAGATACACAAACATCTTTTTTTAATCTTTAAAAAATATTTATTTATTTATTTGCTTGTTTATTTATTTTTAGAGAGAGAGAGACACATACACACAGAGAGAGCACAAGCAAGAGAAGGGGCAGGGGGAGAGGGAAAGAATCTCAAGCAGACTCCTTGCCAAACATGGAAGCCAATGCAGGACTCTATTTCACAGCCTTGAGATCATGACCTGAGCCAAAATCAAGAGTCAGAGGCTTAACTGACTGAGCCAACCAGGCACCCCTAGCACAAACATCTTTTAATGTGAGGACAAAGATGTCTAGTCACAACACTAGACCTTGAGGGCATTAAATATTTTAGCACAATCATTTCTGAGCCTGAGATAGCAAGAAAACTTAATCTTCTTTAGGCATATTCTGTTTAAGAGGGCACGGAGCACAGGTATATACATATATATATATGAAACCAAGTCATATATGAAAGATCTATGTATTTTTTTGTATGTGTGTAATTCAATTAAAAGAAGAAGCATAAAAATGTGTATTGCACTACATTCAACATCATTAAAAAATGTGGGATTCCCTGGATAATCCCTCACCCATTCACCCACCTATTCAGAATGTTTGTTATCCGTGAGTTCTGTCGCTTATGCTTTTTACCCTCCAATATATAATCTGTATTAGTATAATATTCTTTGCTTATACTTTGATTAGTTTAGCTTCTTATGCATTACCATTGAGTACCTGCACATTTGCCTGATGTTTTTAAATGTGTACAACATAATTCTCAAGCTGTATTAGTATCACATTCTTTAGTCTCATACAAGAGAACAAGTGTTATAATTATAAAAAGAAGTTCGCATTGTATCATGCTTTGGGGATTTTCTAGAATAGTGGACTGGGCCAGAGCAAGTTTACCCAGTGGCCACAGATCTAGAACAAATATTCTGGTGCTCTGAAGCCCTCGGCAGCACCCCACAACCCAATTTTGGGGTTGTGGATTTCTATTTTGAACATTCTGAAATATCCTTGAAACAATAGGTAGACAAATTGCTTTTGTGGTCAGAAAGCCTGTACATAGACAGAAGGCAGGCTGAGAATGTGAATTTATGCAGTTTGAAGAAGGAATAGAGATAATGTCAACTTTAATTCCTGTTTTTCTCTAAACACAGAGAATAGGCCAAAGGTCATGAGTGGAAATTAAAGAAAAATGGAAAACAGATGTTAGGAAGCTCACTATAGGAACGGAAACACAAGCAGCACTGAATATTATTAAAGAAAAAAAAAAAGATCACTGCTTTAAAAAAAATAAAAACCCCAGAAAGTGAGATCTTAGGAAAATTCCATTTTCATAATGATATGTTTAAAGAGATAGACTTCTTAATATTTTACTGAAGTGATTTCATTCTGTATAGTCTCTTTCTTATAACTAGAGAGACACACTTTGGAAGCAAAAGACTATCTTAAAATCCTCCATATAAACCGCATCTAAAAAGATGTCTGGGAACCAGTCTCTTCTCTAAAACCAAAAATAAAGGCCCTTCCCACAACCCTCCTACCTCCCAGCACCGAACTTTAACAAAGAAAGTTTTTCTTTTCTTCCAATTGAAAGTGGTAGTTCTTTTTTGAAATACATTTGTTCTTAAATTATCTTTCCATTAGGAAACTTGAGTAAGTTTCCTTGGAGTTAATAAGAGCTGTGCAGATTTAATATAGGAAGAAATAAGCGCTTGGGTGGAAATTTAGTTTAGCTTATAAAATACATCAAAATGACTCTTGAATGTATGGTTTACATTTTTTTAATTTAAAGAGGACCTATGTGTTTTGACATGTTTTGACTTTTGTATGTCCTATTCAGCTAAAATAAAGGGGGATATTGCAAGATCAACAAAAATACATAAATGTATATATGGTGTCTTGAAATCTTATAAACACACACACAACAGACATCCAGAAACTCTCCTCCAGCTTTTTCCTTTGTTATCTTTTAGAAATTCAGATAAGATTTGTACAAATGAAAAAGAGGTAACATGATTCTAAGCAATTCCCCAAATTTACAAGATCACAAAAGTTACCAAAAGGTCTTTAAAATACATATTCCTCAGCCTATCTTTGGATTTCAAAGCCCCCGGCTGATGATTTTCTTATGTGTCTATGTATTTGTTTGGCCAAGTATTAACCAGTTGACTAAACATTGACAAAGAGGAGTTGGCATGCATCTGCAGTAGGTATGTAATTAAGAGGATGTAATTAAGGATCATTGCTGGATGTGTTTACATTAGAGATGTAATTATGAAGAAAGAAGAGTCAGTGTGGTAGCCAAGGCATGAATGCCAAAATGAACTTGGAAACCCAGAAACTGAAATGAGTTCCTTTGCTGGGAGAATGTCCACAGTCATGCTGGTCCTATGTTGTAAGGGCTTGACAATGGTGGAGTAAGGAAGAGCCTGAAAGCCATCATATCCAGATGCATTGGCCTCTAGAAAATTATCTTCCCTTGTCCTCTCTTGTTCTCATCCTACCCTGCCAAAAGAAATCCATGGCATACCATTTTTATGTGCAATTTTATTTTCTTATAAGTAGACACATTAACATGATGGATTTAACTAACCATAGTTCATCTTATTTATGAGCCTCTGGTTAAATGTTAACAGCCTGAAGTCAAGTATCAAACACAAGAATTTAGAACTAAAGACCTTGCAAACTGTAGTTGCTGACTACACAACAAGATCTCCATCCAGCTAGTCCTGTTTCTTCAGCTGTTTTAATACTAGGGACCATGAACACTTACCATGCTTATTAAATGCTAGGCACGGTTCAAAGTGCTTTAGATACGTTAACTCATTTAATCTTCATGGTAATCACATGAGGCAGCTATTTATTAATTATCATATCCATTTTAAATTTGAGAAAACTTAGGCACAGAAAGGTTAAATAATTTGTCCAAGGTCACACAGCTAATAGTGGTAGAGCTGGGTATGACTGGAATCTGTGCTCTTAAGTACCTTACCACCACCTGTGCCTTTCCACAATTGTTGGATATATAATTTTATGGCAACTTTTCTTGTTGGAAGGAGTCAAAATTATTGAATTGGAAGTGTGCTGAGTTGTTCATGTTGTATAGATGGTGATGAGGTATTTTCCTCAACTCTATAAGCCTGTTTTAAGTGTTGGATATACAGCTTGTACCATGTCACATATCATTAAACATATTAATCTAATGTAATATCACCATGTAAATTCATCATCATCCTGTCTGCAGTGTGAATAACTCATAGCCTCAGCATTAGCAAGATAAACTGATGCTTAATAAAACAAGGCAAGATTAAGTTTGAAGACTAATTAAAAAGAAGGAAGCTGATCTCATGCCCATTAAATTTCCAGTTTGGCCTGTTTGGAAAACATCCAAAGGGTTAATATATGTGGTTCACTGAAGAGTAATGAAAATTCAGGGCTGGTGGGAAATTAGATAGGGTGAAAAGGAAGGAGACACAAAATACAAAATAGAAAAGACTTTATAGAAATAACTCCTCTTCCCGCACATTATACACTCTGCATATATAGGAAAAGCCTAACCCTAGAGCAATCCTGCCCTGCATATCAGTTATCTTTATTATTAAGACACAACAACTTTATTTCATAATCATTTTCTTCCGGCCAACCAGCTGTGGTTGCTCAAGGCAGATTAACTAGAACCTGATGGATTTCAGCCCCTGTTCAGGAATGCCAGCCAAATACTATAATTACACAGGATGCAGGCTGAGATAATGTCAACCTTGTACTTAGAGATAGCCCTAGATAAGTCGAATTGTCTGATTTGCAGGTCAGGCTTTTCAATCACTGATGCTATATCTGTGAAGAGAAATGGGAAAGAGAGGAAGGATGGAAGGAAGGGAGGGAAGGAAAGGAAAGAAAAAAGGAAAGGAGAAAGAACAAGAAAAACGAAAGAAAGAAAGAAAGAAAGAAAGAAAGAAAGAAAGAAAGAAAGAAAGAAAGGGAATGAGGGAGAATGAAAAGAGAGAGGGGGGAAAGAAAGAAGGAAACTCATCATTTTAGCTATTCTGAAAGAAGTTATCCACTAGAGAAGACTTCAAGAGTTAGAAGTAGATTCATCATCGTAGATCTTAAAGAGCTGTATGGAGGACATACCTGTGCTGAGAGGAATAGAATGTTTTGTCTCTTCTCAGCCCATATATTCTGTGGTTGTGTCATGTGAGAGCCTCTACATTGAGCAGTTTGCACAGCACACTGCTGATGTTATGAAATTTACATTAAGTTGGAAAAACAGTCCTTGTCATACTTTATCCTTTTGGAGGAAATGGATTTCCTTAATAAGAGCACTGCTTTATTTCTCCTATGAATTCAGATAGGGAACACATTCCTGAATGGCATTCTACCAAGTAGACAGACTGCAAGGGAATGGCGTATTATTCTAAAAATTTTAATGACCCAGAAGCAAAATATTTTTAGTCTTTATATTATAGATATAAATTCTTAAATTCAGACATCAAGTGACAAGACCTCTGAGATATGACTGTTGGAAATCAACCAAGGATGAGGGATCCAGAGGTTATTTAATAATGGTTAATGAAGAAATCCCTAAATCATTGGGTTAATATTAACTAGTTCAAAATGTCTCACCTTTAGGACCTTGTGACCATATTAAACTATACAGAAGTCCCCTGCTTCAATAAAATTAAGTTCAATGTGAAAATATTTTATGTATTTTATATATATATCAAATATATTTATTTTATATATCAAATGTTGTGCCATACTTTCCTTTTACTTTAATGCTTTACAAAGCTCTACATATGCAAATATCTGTACCTTTGTCCATGGACATTGTTTTCCCAGGTATATCTTTTTTCCTACCCACTTTCTGCTAGTGAGCATCTCTTCATCTTTCAAAGCCTGTGTCAGGACTCTACTTCATCCTTGGTGCTTTCATTACCATGTTCCTTTTCCTTTACTCCAGTAATTAATGTCTCTTTCACTTTTGGATTCACAGTAAAATATTTCTGCCTCTATTTTCTGGTGTGTCACTTATCATCATCATCATCATCATCATCATCATCATCAGTAATGACTGTTTCTCCAGCTAGAGCTCTTTAATGACCTAGAAGCTTATTTGTCTTTGATCACTAGCAGAAAAGAGCCAGGAGTATGGTAGGCATTTTAAAAATGTTGGTTGAATGCATGGGTGCATGAGTAAATAGGAAAACAAGTTATTCTAAAGAAAGAAGTTAGTCTTTAGGATTGAGCAAGATTGTTTTCTAATATGTAAAGCCGATTGTGAGTAAGAGGCAACTGAGACATTGCTCTTGCAAGTAGATTAGAACTATTCTTCATTTCCTCTTCATAAAGAAGAGGAAACTTCCTCTTAGCTTTCCAGAAGAATTTGTAAAAGAAGTACTTCTAGATTCTTTCCACCTGCTTGCTCACTGCCCTTCACTGATTATTGCAAATAGAGAAGAAACAAAGTAAACTTGGCACCTTTTTGTCTGGGTCCTCCCAATACTTCTGCTGCTCTGCTGTCCACTCTCTGGCAGCCTGGGAGGCTTGATCTTTGTTGGGTGGGGTATTATTATGCCTACAGAAGAATGTGGATTATCAGTTAACAAAGTTGATCTTTATTGGTAACAAAGTCACTATTTGACCTTCCATTTATCTGACTCGTATTTCCATCTTTCCTAAGTACCTAGGTCAGTTAAATATTTACTGCTTTCCTCCCAAATAACTCCACTACAGTGTCTTTAGTTATGCATTCCCAGATATTATGGAATTATAATATTTCAGTGAACTCCTTTATCAACACTGAACTTATTTTAAAATTAGCATTTTAAATACAAAATTAAGGCAGAGATATCAAATCATCTTATTTCCTCAAAAGATTATTTCACAATCACTGAAAACCTGTCTCTTTTTTCTCACAGAGGAACATCAGCCTTGTGGAGGTCTTAACCCTCATCCAGGACAAGTACTGTTTGAGTAGGCCATATTATTTTGGCCTGAATCTAGCAACAGGAACTCATTAACTCTTGGAATTTCCCATTTGTTTGTTGAATAATTCCAAGAATTAGAGAGAACATTATTTTATCAAACAAAAATTGTCTTCTTTGTAAATTTTACTAGTTTTACTCTCTGGTGGAATAAAAGCAAATCTATATATTTTTTTCATGGTAGATCTTTAGATTTTTAATGTATTTCCTTCAACTCAAAGACCATATGTCTTTTATCTGTATACTTCCTTTTCTGCTTAATATTAATAAAACAAACATCTTTTGAGCACAAGGCACAGTGCCTGGTGTTGGATATGGGCAAATGAATAAGATATGGTTCCTTTACCCTGTGAAGGAAAAGTATACATGTAAAGACATGCTTTCAGGCCATTGTGTAAATTTCTGTAATGAAAACATGCACAAAATGTGGAGGAACTCAAGGAAGAGGATATAGAAGACTGCACAGGAGAAGGCCACAGGAGAAAGGATTTTTGTGTGAATCTCAAAAGATAACTTTTTCAAATACGAAAAGAAGGGAAGGATTTTTCAGTTAACAACATCAGCATGAGCAAAGCTGCAGAGGTAAGAAAAGTTGCACATGTAGTGAATGTAAGTGTTCAAAGAGACTGAGGCATAGGTGAATGTGTCGAGAGTGATCAATGAGCCCAGAAGTGAAGGTGTACACAGTATGATTGGCTTCTCTACTCTGCTAAAGATATGGATGTTGACCTAATAGGTGAAGGAAGGTCACTGAAGAAGTTTGAATAAGAAAGTGGCTATATTAGATATTTTAGTAAAATCACATGAGTTAATTATATAATGAAAATGGGATGATATTAAAAGCAAGAAAGGTATTTAAGTAGTTTCTGCTTGTTTCTCTTTTGACTTTGCAGTGGTCCAACTGACTGCTAAATAAGAGTCAATGGGAATGAGATAAAGAGAAAACTATGAATATGAAGGATATTTAGCCTGTAGAATAAATAGGATTTTGTGGCTGGATGAAGATGGGGTGAGAGAGGGAAAATATTTAGAAAATAAGTTGACCTTGGTATAGATTTGGTTTCTTTGAGGGTATTCAAGTGAAAACAAATCCAGAATATAACCTATATTACAGAATGAATCTTGGGAGTGTTCTGAATTGATAATATTATAGGATCAGGATCCTTTAACAGATGACTAGTACATGAACACGGGAATGTGCTGTGCAAGGAAATCCATGATCAAGATCCTAGGGAACATTAACACTTCAGGGACTGCCAGCAGAGCAGACTTAGAAGGATTACTCAGAAAGGTGAGAGGTAACCAAGAGCAAATAGTACTACAGAAGCCTAGACAGCAGAGACTTTTCTGGAAATGGGAAGTATTCATCATTGTCAGAGGTTACAGAAAGGTCATGTTAAACAAAGGCTGATAAACTTCTGCTGGATTTCATGATTAAGCCATGGCTGATGACCCTTATTCAAGAGTGATCTGAGTTAGCTAAAATATAAAAAAGCAAGGATGCTGTATTGGGTCATGTTATATAAGTGGATATATAAACAATATATAAATACTTAAACTTCTTTAGAGTCCTCAGTCTATCTAGTCTATTACTCTGCCTCACCACCTTTTGAAAAAAAATATTAGGCTGAACAGATTTTAATGCAAGACTTCATACGAAGATGGGGTATTTGAATCATATCCCTACAACAGGGTTTATTTTGTGGGTCTGTTTTCAACTTCTTCTTTCATTGCTTCGGTGGAACTAAGTGACAGGGGCCACTGTCCTGATCATAATGGAGTCAGTGTGGCCCACATCGCTCACTGAGCATGTGTGAAGACCATTATCAACTCCAGTCTCCCTTATGGTGCCCAACAGTCATCACTGGCCTCTCACCTGGAAGGTCACCAAAAGGTGAGCCATAGAAACACCTACCTTTCCTGAATATAGTAATTATAACATAAAGTTTCTGCCTGTAAAATTCTTTGTGAAAAGATACAGGTAGAACTTAAAAAAAAAAAAGATGTCATCTAAGAAGCTTAAAGTATCAGTCCAGTAAAATTATGCAACTTTAAAAGCAAGAAATCAAAAAGAATAAAAAGATTAAGTAAAGAATATCTACTCTGTGCCTTATAGAATTATTTGGATAATTCTGTTAATGGCTTGATAATGGTAATAGAAATTTCTTTAAATTAATTGTGTTTGGAATGAATACTGATTTTTTTTTTTCAAATTGTTAAGTAACGCTCAATCTTGTATGTTTATTTTGTGCTTAGTTAATTGGGGTGGGGATCCAAGTAAATTTCTAGGAAATTAGGTTATTATTTTTTTAAAAGTACCCACAGTTAGTTATCTTTTCATTGTGCAGACTGATTTTCCAGAAAATAGTGTACCAATATGAGATGTTTTGCTAGCTCCTCTACAAATCAATTGCAGGCTTCTTTAAGGGTTAAGAGATATTGGCCAGAAGTTATATTTAATTTCACTGGAAGTCAACTTGCCCTTATTTTCAGCCCAATTTGGTAGGAATTGACTAGAGCTATTTCAATGCAAATGATCCTTATTTTTCTTTTTTGACCCTGTGATCTCTTCCTGAAAATAAATCTCTTCAATGACAGGCTCATTTAGAGTTGGTCTCAAATATTTTCCTCATTGCCTTGGTCTTCAGCTGGAAACTTGCCTGAATGGCCCTAGGGGATAACAAGTTTCTAAAAGTGTTAAAAGATCACTCTTTTAGAAATATGTTCTGGAATCCATAGTTTTAATTTCTTACGAAGGAGTTGATTTTGCCATTAAGTATCTGTTATGAGTAGTTACTCTTTTATTTTGTAGGATAGCACCAACGTGGGACTTGGTACAACAGGAGAAATGTTCATTTCTCAATTATGGAAGTGAAATCCGTGGGTAAGCTCTTAGGTTGAGTACTACTGCACCACCGGAGTCAGAGGCTGAGGCTCTTTCAGTGGGTCTTCCTGATCTACCGCCTTCAGCATTGTACCTCACATTTCCAGGGGCCTAATCCTGCTGCTGCCCTTGTCAGCTTTTGGCCGGCAAGGAGAGGCTTTAGAAAGGCAGCACCACCGCTACGCCCCACCCCCATCCCTACCCCTTGGATGTTTTCAGGAAATGGCACGCAACGTTTTCATTTGCATTCTATTGGCTAAAAACTTAATCACAAGCCCACACCGGCTGCAATGGAGTCTGGGAAATGTCTTTATTCCAGGTTCCCACATAACCCAGCCCAACTCTGAGGGTTCCAAACCAAGGGCAAAAAGGGGACACTGTTTCCTGCAAAACCACCTGTCACAGCTTTCTTGTCTCCACTCAGTTTGCCTCAGGTCCATTTGCCTCAGATCCTCCCTCCATTAAACTCAGTTCATGATCCTTCTACTTCACTAAAGCTTTTTGGATATTAACCATCCCTTTTCTTCAGATGTTAGAAAAATGACCTCTAAGCTTTTTATATATATATATTTCTGTCCATGATGTTTTTCTCATCTACTAAGTAGTATTCCTTAGGGACGAGGGTCTCATGTATCCCAAGGCCAGTGCACAGTTATGCACCCTGAAGGGATTCAATGAAACCATGACTAGAGGTCAGAAGCACAGAAATTAGAGATAAAAATAAATATTAGGTAGTACTATTCTTGCCAGATGAAGGTTTTTTAGAAATATTATAAAACCTAACATGTATTCCTGGAAAGCTGTTGTGCTCCTCTGAACCGCTCCTATGTGAACCACTGAGGAACTCTCTTCTGGTCAGATGCACTGAGGTTTTCCACTGGCCAGGAGACCAGAACAGGTTGTTGACCAGAGAGCTGAGGGACTGTGTCCTTGGATATAAGCAGGGAGACTGCTGGGAGATGTCTTCTCACCATTGCAATACTGGATCAACACCTTTATGACTGGATGGATAGTCCTTCATTCCCTCAGTGCACAGGAGACAGATGTGGGAAGGAAAATGAAGGTGAATAGGTTGGTAAATCTGACTTGTACATTAAGTCTGATGAATGAAGGAATCATGCATCTGAAGATAATGAAATAGCTAAATGGAAATCGTTTCTGGCCTTGCCACTTTCTTTACTGGTGAGCTGTTAGTATTTATAGAGCTTGAAACTCCATGTTTTACAATGTTTTCTTGTACCTATATGTGTGTATTTTTAAAGATTTTATTTATTTATTTGACAGAAAGAGAGATCACAAATAGGCAGAGAGACAGGCAGAGAAAGAGGGGGAAGCAGGTTCCGGCTCTCTGTGGGATGTGGGACTCAATCCCAGGACCCTGAGGTCATGATCTGAGCCAAAGGCAGAGGCTTAATCCTCTGAGCCACCCAGGCACCCTCCTTCTACCTATATTTTTAGCAACATTTATTAACCGAGATTTCCTAAATTAAGTTATAACTGTTTTATATGAATTAAAAGTCCATGCTTGTGGTAAACATTTTAATAATGACTGTTAATCAGTGGTGCAAGATAAAATACAGGACACTCAGTTAAATTTAGAACAGATTAACAAAGATTTTTTAGTGTACATACTAAGTGTATATCTTAGCAATATTTGGGACCTACTTATAGTAGATAAAAATTGTCATTTCTGAAATTCAAGTTCGACAGTGGCCAAGTTGTAGAAGTTAGGTCTAGGACAGTGTGGCTTCTTCTGTGGGAATAAGCAATTGTCCCAGGACCATTTATTGAAATTCTTACCCATTTTTTATTATTTCTCGGTCAATTATTTTAGCAGTACTGTATTGTCTTAAATAGCATAGATTTGTCATAAGATTCAATATCTAATAGATTCACTACCTCCCTGAGTTCCAGATAAAAGGGACTCTGCTCCCGGTCCCACACTTTAGAGGACCCACAACTCAAATACAAGGATATTTTGTTTTGTTTTCATCTTGATGTCCATAAATTTGTGTGTGTGTGTGTGTGTGTGTGTATGAAGGTATACTAATCAAATGAGCAAAAGAGAATTATGAGAGAGATTCTTGAGCCAGAACAAGCCCCTCCCCCCACAAAAAAATAAGGGGCTGAAATCCATATGTATATGTGTGGGAAAGAGAAAATCTACTTTGCCTTGAACACCACAGAACAAGTGTCTTTTTTTTCTTTTGGTTAAAGTTGACTACTCCAAATCACTCAAAGCAGTATCCAAGCAGGCAGCGTTTCCCAATTAACTGTACTTACTACTCCTTCCCTTTTGCTTGGGAAGTAGTTTTGGAGACATTAGAACTGCCTGGGGAAGCTCAGATGACACTTGACAAAGGAACCTGTTACCTTGTGAGACGGAGTAAAAACTCTATGCTCAGGTCCCTGAAGTTTGACCTCTGGAATCTTGTTCTCAAATGTACCCAGGATTTATTTCAATCAGGTCTGGTAAGACACAGAGACATGGAAATGATTTTTATGATGGAAAATTCTATGTCCACAGATCCCCAGAAAACAGGAGGCATGGGGCATACCACATGGGGAATGTCAGTCAGGAGGCAGAGGAACAAGGGGAAAGCACTGACTAAAGTCTTAATTGTAGTTTTCATGGGAGCTGACTGGCAAGGCAGGGTAAACAGGCTAAACAGGTTTAGGATTGGCTTTTTTTGAATTATTTCAACAGGTTCTGTGGTGTAGGGATTGCCCTAGTTGCCTGGTACCTGGCCCTGAGGTGATGTTAGGCAGAGGCAGAGTGACTCAACCTGTGAGAGTTTGATAAAGAAGGTGTAGTCGGGTCTGAACCCTGGATTGGTCCGTTTGCACATACAAGACACGTCTCAGGGGAGTCACTTGCTATCTCTAGGAATTCGCTAACCCTGGGAGATGCAGTCTCATTGGGATCAGCAAGGACCCAAATTTCAAAGCATTATAAATCTGTATCTCATTCTTTCCTCTCAACATAATCTGATTCTTAGAAATAAAAGGCATATCTTTCACAATTTTTGTACTTAAAATGAACTTCAAAAGTTTATTTGAGGACTTTAAACTGAACAAATACTTGATCTTGTCTTGGCTGGGTTTTGCCCTTTCCATGAACCGTGTTTCAACCTGAGTGGCTTAAGAACTTTCAGAATAATTATTAATAAAAAATACAATGGATAATTAAAAATATCATTCTACAACAAAGTAATTTTAAGCCCTTTTAAAATAATAAAAACAGCTATGGGTGGCTTAGTCTGTTAAGTGTCTGACTCTTGATTCTGGCTCCAGTTATGATCTCAGGATGATAAGACTGAGCCTCATGTTGGGCTCTGTGCTCAGTCAGGAGTCTGCTTGAGGGTGCTCTCTCTCTCTGTGTCTCTGCCCCTCCCCCTGCTCATGCTCTCTCTCTCTCTCTCTCTCTCTCTCTCTCTCTCTTAAAATAAAGAAATAAAATCTTAAAAAACTAAATAGGAGCTAATGACAAATTATTCATTGCTTCTTTATGCCTTTATTTTTGCCACTAATGTGCAAGTTAATAAGCAGAAAGAACTCGTGCAAAAAACTTGCCTGTGAATTGAATATGATGCTAACCACCTGTTTAATATAGTACAGAGTGTATGTGCATGTGTGGGTGTATTGTAGAAATAAGGGAAGGGCAGTGGAGATATGTAAGAATACAAAGCAAAAAAATGAAGATTGGGAGCAGCTTGGATTTTGAATAACTATAAAGTAAGACACACAGGCATACTTTGGAGATACTGTGGGTTTGGTCTAGACTACGGCAGTCAAGTATTACAATAAAGTGAGTAATTTTATTTTTGCTTTTCTAGTGAATCTGAGTTATATTTATACTCTACTGTAGTCCATTAAGCATGCAATGATATTATGTCTAAAAATGTGTAGAACTCAATTAAAAAATACCTTATTGCTGAAATAAAAATGCTAACCAGCACCTGAACTTTCAGCAAGTCATCTCTTTGCTGACGCAGGATCTTGCCTTGATGCTGATGGTTACTGACTGATCAGGGTGGTGGTGGCCGAAACATGAGAGGCCATGGCAATCTCTTAAAATAAGGCAACGGTGAAGTTTGCCACATTATTCTTCCTTTCTTGAGTGATTTTTCCACATTACATTATTCTGTTTAATAGTAACCTATTACCCAGGGTAGAACTTTTTTTCAAATTTAAAGTCAATCCTCTCAAGCCTTGCCTCTGCTTTATCAACTATTCCAAATCCCTTTTTTATCATTTCAACAATTTTCCCAGTACCTGTGTAGTTTCCATCTCAAGAAACCACTTTCTTTGCTCATCCCTAAGAAACAACTCCTGTTCTGTTTAAGTTTCATCATGGGACTACAGTTGCATCTTCAGGCTCCACTTCTGATTCTAGTTCTCTTGCTATTCCCACCACATCTGCTGTTACTTCCTCCACTGAGGTCTTGAACCCTCAAAGTCACTCAGGAGCGTTGGAATCAACTTCTTCCAAACTACTGTAATGTTGATATTTTGACCTTTTCCCATGAATCATGAATGTTCTTAATGATATCTAGAATAATGAATCCTTTTCAGAAGTTTTTCCTTTTACTTTGCCCAGATCCATCAGAAAAATCAGTATCAATGCCAACTATCACATTATGAAATGTATTTCTTAAACAATAAGACTTGAAGTTTAAAATGACTCCTTGATCCATGGGCTGTGAAGTGGGTTTGTGTTAGCAGACAGGAAAACAACATGAATCTTGTTGTCCATCTTTGTCAGAGCTTGAAGGTGACCAAGGGCATTGTCAACAGTCATATTTTGAAAGGAATCTATTTTTTTCCCCTAAGAAGTGGGTCTCCACAGTAGGCTTACAATATTCAGTAAACTGTGCTGTGTAAACAGACGTGCTGTCATCCAGGCTTTGTTATTCCATTAAAAGAGCACAGGCAGAGTAGACTACCATAATTCTTCAGGGCCCTAGGCTTTCAGATAGGTAAACGAGAACTGGATTCAGTTTAGTCACCAGCCGCATTAGCCTCCGACAGAAGAGTCAGTCCATCCTTTGAAACTTTGAGTACAGGCATTGACTTCTCTCTAGCTCTAAAAGTCCTTGATGCATTTTTCAATAGAAAGAAATCTGTTTTGTTCGAATTGAAAAATCTGCTATTTAGTGTAGCCAGTTTCATTAATTATTTTAGCCAGCTCTGAATAACCTCCTGCAACTCCTACATCACCATTTGCTGCTTCTTGCACTTTTATGTTATAGAGAAGGCCTCTTTCGTTAAAGCTGATGACCCAACCTCAGCTAGTTTCAAGTGTTTCTCCTGCAGCTTCCCCACCTCTCTCAGCTTTCACAGATTTGAAGAGACTGGGGCCTTGCTCTGGATTAGGCTTTATTTTTTTTTTATTTGTAAAGATTTTATTTATTTGACAGAGAGAAACACAGCCAGAGAGGGAACACAAGCAGAGGGAGTGAGAGAGGGAGAAGCAGGCTTCCTGCCGAGCAGGGAGCTCGATGTGGGACTTGATCCTGGGTCTCCGGGATCATGACCTGAGCCGAAGGCAGTCGCCCAACCAACTGAGCCACCCAGGCGTCCCAGGATTAGGCTTTAGTTTAAGGAAACATTATGACTGATTTGCTCTTCTACCTTGACCACTCATTTCAGCAATAAGGCTATATTTTGCTTTCTTGTCATTCCTATAATAACATTTTTAATTTCCTTTAAGAACTTTGCCTTTGCATTCACCACTTGGCTAATTGGCACAGGAGACCTAACTTTAGACCACTCTCAACTTTCAACATGCCTGCTCGCTAAGATTAATAATTTCTAGTTTTTGATTTAAAGTGAGAGACATACATCTCTTCCTTTCACTTTGGCACCTAGAGGCCATTGTAGGGTTATTAATGGGCTTAATTTCAATATTGTTGTATCTTAGGGAATAGGGAGGTCCAAGGAGAGAGACAGATGGGGAAAAAGCTGGTTGGTGGAGGAGTCAGAACATATTGCAACATTGTTGATTAAGTTTGCTGTCTTATGTGGGCCTGGTTTGTGATGTTCCAAGATAATTACAATAGTAACATCAATGATCAGTGCTCACAGATCACAGTAATAAATATAACAACAATGAAAAAGTTTGAAATATTGTGAGACTTTCTAAAACGTGACACAGAGATACAAACTGAGCAGATTATTAGGAAAATGGAGTCGATAGACTTACTCCAAATAGGGTTACCACAAACTTCCAGTCTGAAAAAAAAAAAAAAAAAAGCAGCACCTACAAAGAGCAATAAAGCAGAGCATAAATAAAATAAGGTATGCCTGTGAAGAGTCTTTAGGAAGAAGAATATTAAAGATCTAGAGTTCAGGAAAACTAGAATATAGTTATTTTTTAAGAACAGAGGAAAAGGTGAATCTGTCCAGACAGGAGTTAAGTAGAGAGGTAAGAAAGGAGAGTTAAAAGTAGAAAGCTTGTAAACAATAAATTTATTTTTTTTCTCTACATTGGGTACAGAAAGGAGCAGTAAAGAAGATCTTAGAGAGGGAACATGCTTCCCCAGGATGGCTTGCCTTCCATTCCTTCTACAGTAATTCCAAACAGTGAGCACTTCCAACTCAGCTCAGCACACGGCTTTAACAAGTGTCTCTCCAATCATCATCAACAAATGAATGAATGCTCCATTTAAAACCATTTTCTTTTGTAGATAATTAATACTCAGCCCCTTATAACCTCCCTTGCTACTTCCTTCCAGTTATGTCATAGTTGCCTTTTTAACCTCATAAGGAAAGATATTTTTAATTTTGTACTTTATACGACACCTTGTGTAGTGCCATGTGCATAACCGATGTTTAATAAAGGGATGAGTAACACACTAACCCACATATTCCATTTGCCTCAGTGGTTATCCCAGCATATCAACCCCTTACAAACGGACAGTAGCTTTGAGAAAACGGCTCATTTTGCTGGACTCCAGACACCAAGCTGTAGGAACTTGCGCCACACGGCACAGTTTGCATTCGTGGTACATTTTGAAAATGAAAGCACAAGGGTCCTTTTTGAACATGTTAGAATTGTTTATTTTTTTCTTTCTTGTTGCTATTAATCATTGTCTTACTTTTGAAGATGTGACTTAGAAAACGTGTTTTATCTCACTTATATATAGACTCATGTATTTGAAGAAGTCCAAGTGATGATCAAAAACTCTCCATGAATACAGCATGGATGGGCTCATAATTATTTAATGCTATTGAATTTAGTATCTTATTTGACAGACTTTTCTTCTTTCTTAAAAATTTTGAAAAAGATACAAGGAAAAGAGTGATTCAAGTATTTATAATTGAGGTAGAAGCACTTCTCAGTGACCTAAGCTTACAAACAAACAAACAAACAAACAAACAAAAACACAAAAAACCTGGGAAAAAAAGAGAATATTAAACACAGAGTAAAATAGAAGAAAGAAATATAAACTAGAAATCAATTAAATAGGAAAAATTTTCAAAAACTAGAGAGATAAAATAAAGCTGTTTTTTTTTAATTTATAAAAATCCAGCCAGACTATTTAAAAAAGGAATGTGATTAAAGACAGAGACAGAGACAGAGATGGAGACAGAAATAATAAAACTTGAAGTTCTGAGCCTCGTTCAGCATCTCTAGAAGTGCATGGCAAACTGCTCTTAAGGGTATCACAGAGTCGAAGCACACCTGGACCCTAGACCTCTCCTTTGTCAGACCTTCTTCCCAAGCCTGGCTCACTGCTCAGAACTGCTCTGACTTGATTAGTTCAGAGGGTTCCTCTCTCCTAATGGTAAGTCATGATAAACAAAGGGAAGAAAAAGGATTAGGTGCCACAAGAGAGAATAAAGATGTTTAGATGAGACAGAAAATCAAATCATTGAGAAACTAACATTTAGCTGGTACCTGAATGAAGCTAACTAGTGTGGCAAATTTAGGAGAAGTTTCTAGGAAGAGGGAAGAATTTTTTAGAGGATCTGAGTCAGAAAAAACTCTGTTCGATTTTATTTATTTCAGGAACTGTGAAAAGACAAAACATAGATGCTTGTTTGTTGTGGTTGTTTAAAGAGAGGCAGAGAGAATCTTAAGCAGGCTCCATGCCCAGTGCAGAGCCCAAGGCGGAATTTAATATCCCAACCCTGAGATCATGACCTGAACCAAAATCAGGAGCTGACACTTAACTGATTGAGAGCCACCCAGGTGCCCCCAAAACACTGATAAGTTTTAACCAGAGAAGAAAGATGCTCTCATCTTTTTCTCTGGCTGCTTCTATGCAGATAATAGATTGGAGCAGGGAAAGAATGGATTAGTCCTTGCTGATATGTTTATGAGGATGCAAAGAAAAATTAACAGAGAAAATAATTTATAAAGAAGAATTAATGGAGCACCTTCCCAAATTTCCAAACAGCATAGAAATCACTGAACCCATAATCTCATCTGAGAAGCATTGAGCATTGTATAAATCTACACACAATACCACAAGAGAATTCCCTAGTTTACTTCCTGAATTCTTAACCTCCTGCCTTGGCACACACTGTTAATTATAACTCCCAGAGAAAGCTCTTGTCTCTCTAATTATCTGTTGAAATCTTAACCACCTTTCAAGTTTCAATTTGAATACTTCCTCCTTCAGGAAAGGCTGATGCCTCTACCCAGATATTTCCTCTTTCCTGACTCCAACTTTCTTGCACTTACTTTTTTTTTTTTTTTTAAAGAAATTATCATTAGAGTTGACATACAATGTTATATTAGTTTCATCTGTACAACATAGTAATTTGACAATTCTATACATTATTCAGTGCTCACCACAATAAGTATTGTTACCATCTGTGTTTCTTATGTCATTTCTCTATTGACTGCAGACATATATTTGCTTTCGTAGTGTACTGTTCTGAGTTTGATTCACTGATGTAGACTCAAGGCCTAGCCATACAGTGTCTGAAGGAGAGGTGATATTCAGGAAATCTTGAATGAACCAATTAAGTTACAACTGAAATTTACATCCTGAAACATAAAACATTATCACAAAAGTATACGATTTTGTACTTCTTTAGAAAAGTGGATTATTATGACTTTTTTCTTTTCCTATTCCATATTTACTCTTTAAATTAAATTCAATTAATTAACATATAATGTGTTATTAGTTTCAGTGGTAGAGGTCAGTGATTCATCAGTCTTATATAATATCCACCGCTTATTATATCATGTGCCCTTCTTAATGCCCATTACCAAGTTAACCCCATTCCTTTACCCACCTCCCCTCCAGCAATCTCTGTTTGTTTCCTCTGATTAAGAGTCTCTTTTGATTTGGTTCCCTCTCTGGTTTCATCTTGTTTTATATTTTTCTCTCTTCCCCTATGATCATCTGTTTTGTTTCTTAAATTCCACATATGAGTGAAGTCATATGTGATAATTGTCTTTATCTGATTGACTTATTTCACTTAGCATAATACCCTCTGGTTCCATCTACATCATTGCAAATGGCAAGATTCCATTTTCTTTTTTTGATACCTGAGTTGTATTCTTTTGTATATATATACCACATCTTTATCCACTCATCTGTCAACAGAAATCTGGGCTCTTTCCCATAGTTTGGCTATTGTGGACATTGCTGCTATAAACATTGGGTTCAGGTGCCCCTTAGGTCACTACATTTGTGTCTTTGGAGTAAATACCCAATAGTGTAATTGCTGAGTTCTAGGGTAGCCCTATTTCAACTTTTTAAGTAACCTCCATACTGTTTTCCAGAGTGGCTGCACCAGCTTACACTTCTACCAGCAGTGTAGGAGGGTTTCCCTTTCTCTGCATCCTCGCCAACATCTGTCCTTCTTGACTTGTTAATTTTATCTATTCTGACTGGTATGAAGTGGTACCCATTGTGGTTTTGATTGTATTTCCCTGATGCTGAGTGATGTTGAGCATTTTTCCACATGTCTGTTGGCCATTTGGATATCTTCTTTCGAGAAATGCCTGTTCACGTCTTACTGCCCATTTCCAGGTTGGATTATTGTTCTTTGGGTGTTGAGTTTAATAATATTATATTTTGGATACCAGTCTTTTAACTGATATGTTATTTGCAAATATCTTCTCCCATTCTATTAGCTGTCTTTTGGTTTTGTTGACTGTTTCTTTTGCTGTGCAGAAGCTTTTCATCTTAATAAAGTTCCAATAGTTCATTTCTGCCTTTCTTTCCCTTGTCTTTGGAGATGTGTCTAGTAAGAAGTTGCTGTGGCCAAGGTCTAAGAGGTTACTGTGCCTGTATTCTCCTCTAGCATTTTGATGGATTCCTGTTTCGCATTTAGTTCTTTCTTCCATTTTGAGTCTATTTTTGTGTATGGTGTACGGAAATGGTCTAGTTTCATTCTTCTGCATGTAGCTGTCCAATTTGCCCCACACCATTTGTTGAAGAGACTGTCTTTTTTCCCATTGGATATTCTTTCCTACTTTTTAAAAATTTAGTTAACCATAGAGTTGAGGGTTCATCTCTGGGCTCTCTATTGAGTCTTTTTTTCATAAGCTATCTTTAATCAATCCCTACCATGTATCTTCAATATAGAGCCTCTATATTCAATACATTAAATTTCTGTTTTAAAAATGATTAAGTAGGATTAACTCATTTATTTGGATGTATGTACTCCTTTCTTACTGCCATTCAAAAAGGAAATTTGTATCAATAAAAACCACACTAAAAATGACACATAGTTTTATGCAGTGGCAGTATGGTAGCCAATGAAATTTATCTGGAGCATGAATATTGCTAATTGAAAAATGACACAAACTCACAAAACAAAAGTAAAATCCATCTTGAATATCATTTTTCATTCCTAAACATCACCTAGCAAAGTAAATTGGTCAAATTGCTGATAAATTTAAGTTATCGTTCCTTCCATCTCTTAATGCCTTTAAGTACTGTTTTTATTATTCAAGTCTCCAGTTCAACTGAATCATTAGAGGGATTACTTACAAGTCTAGAGTTTGCAGTATTATGTAATATTACTTGGTGTTTAGGATTAAATCAGCACATGTATAAGAGATTAAAAAATAATGAGAAATCAAGTGGTACTTGTACACGAGAAACAACATAAAATATTTTATATTTAAAATAAAATAGGGGAAAGAGGGTCAAGATGGCGGAAGGCCAGGTGACCGCATTTCAGGGAGTTCCCTGAAGAGAGCTGAATTCCAACAAAAAAACCACTACAAGACCACCGTGAACACCCATGAAACCAGACTGAAATGTGATATTTCCCACTTCTGGACCGCCACGAGAGACAAAGAACATCGGCAAAAAGGCGCGCGCGCAGCCACCCGGGCCTCCGCCCCGGCGGGCCCCGGCCCCGGCCCGGCGCGCGTGCAGCCGCCCGGACCTCCGCCCCGGCGGGCCCCGGCCCCGGCCCCACCGCGCGCCCAGCCGCCCAGGCCTGCCTCCGCCTGAGCCGCCACAGCTGCCGGGAAAACAGCGGGAGTGGATTCTATCCTGCCCTTCTCTCCCGTTTCTCTCCACACCGTGGGCCGCGTGTAGACCCCCCCAGGGGAAGACGTTTTTTACAGACTTTTGTGGGACCAGAGAGGCCCCAGGTCCCTGGGGGCAGACAAAGT
>PITA01018057.1:0-41545 GCA_004023965.1 Spilogale gracilis | reverse complement strand
TGTGGCACGAGACACCCTTTCCAATCTGACCAATTTCTGCTTACTTTTCCAGTCTCATCTCCTACCAGTCCTTGATATTCCCTCTATACTGTACCCTTCCTAATCATTGCCAGTTCCTTAAACATACCATCTTATTCCATGTCCCCATGTCTTTGTTCAGACTATTCTTTCTATCTGGGATGCTGGCACTGCCCACCACGTATTTTTGGAGCCTTGGTTCAGATATCACCTGTGAGAAGCCTTATAGTTTCTGCTGATCCCTTTCTTCCTCTTCTTCCTAAGCCATAGATTTAGTGTCTCCCTCCTCTGTGCTTCTCCAACATCTTGCACACCTCTGTTAACAGTGCTAACTCAACTATTGGGATTACATCTGGTGAGTAGGAACTTCATTCTCAGCAAAAAAAAAAAAAAGGAAAAGAAAGAAAAAGAGAAAAAAGACTGTTTTGTCTTTGCTGCATTAGAAATTGTTAGGAGTTCTGGAAGGATGAATATGAACACCACCTCCCCTATAAAGGAGGCAGATTCCAGGAACTATAGGTTTTGTTTGTTTTTTTGTTTGTTTTTTAAGATTTTATTTATTTATTTGACAGAGAGAGAGATGACAAGCAGGCAGGGAGGCAGGCAGACAGAGAGAGGAGGAAGTAGGCTCCCTGCTGAGCAGAGAGCCCAATGTGGGCCTTGATCCCAGGACTCTGAGATCATGACCTGAGCTGAAGGCAGAGGCTTTAACCCACTGAGCCACCCAGGCACCCCAGCAACTGTAGTTTTTGAATACACTGCTCCTTCTGCCCTTTAATAAGGAGGGACAAGATTTCTGCTGATAACTCTTGATGTCATTGCTAGTTAAAAGAAATGACTAGGGTTTTAGTCATCAAGAACTATTTGGAATCTGGAGAGACTGAGGTAGACTGGAAAAGGTTTGAGAGGCCAAACACTACTGTCCAGAGTGAGGAGAGTGGTCTGAAAGTACAGCTGCTGCCGGGAGGTTCCCAGTGAGCGGGCCGGGGAAGAGTTCTTCCCTGCGTGGGATGAGTAGGCAGGACCACAAGGAGCTAACTCTCTGCAGCCCGCAGGAGAGGGCCATTTAGTTGAATGGGAGTCTTGCTTCTACTAGATGAATAATCATGGGCTGTGATCCTCAGCCTAGAATTGTATTTTTTTTCCCCCAAGCACAAACTACTACTGAAACTATCAAAGATCCCACTGAACACAAGAAGTATCTGAGAACCCGCCACAGGGCAGAGACACAGCGACTGAAGATAATGTGGTAATCTCGGTGGGATCCTGGGACAGAAACAGGGTATTAGATGAAAACCAAAGAAGCGTGAATACACTATAGACTTGTGTTAAGAATAGTGATCAGGATTGGTTCATAAATTATAATTCTGTACATATTATACTAAAATGAGGTGTTAACAGCGGAAACACTGTGTGGGGTGTATGGAATCTCTCCGTATCACCTTATCTAATGTCTCTGTAAATCTAACAGGTTTTTAAAAAGGAAGTTTCTGAAAAAGAAACAAGGAGAAGAGGGGGAAGGACAAAGGAAGGGGGAGGAAGAGAAGAATGAGAGGAAAAAGGAAAAAACAAACAAACAAAAAACCCTCAACAGTGAAAATGTCTCCTTCAAAATTCTCAGGACACTGGAAGTACCCAAAACATAGGAATTCCATGCATGCTGGACCAATTCATGCTGGTATCACCAGTGCCTGGTTTTATTTTATTTTATTTTATTTTATTTTATTTTATTTTATTTTATTTTATTTTATTTTACTTTATTTTATTTTTATTTATTTGAGAGAGACACAGAACACAAGCGAGGGGAGGGGCAGAAGGACAAGCAAACTCCCCTTGAGTGGGGAGCCAGTCGTTGGTTCCATCTCAGGACCCTGAGATCATGACCTGAGCTGAGATTAAGAATCAGATGATTGACCAGCTAAGCCACCCGGGCACCTTCTATCCTACCCCAGTGCCTGGTTTTAATATTTGGTCAATGCATACTTGTTAAAATTTCTTTCCAATAAGGAAGTAGCAAAGGGTAGTAAAGAGAATAGTTTTCTTCTGCTGATACATAAAACTATAAAATATATTTTGTGTGCATAAGTTGATAAAAAAATTTTATAGGGCTACCCAGTTAGACAGTTTGCCCTGACGTTTAGAAAGAATGTTGTAAGACAAACTATTGATCAAACTATTTTTTTAAGAATGTTACCATTTTTTTAAGAATGTTACCATTTTTCTGATCTTCACCTGGAGAAAACCACCCTTATAATAATGAGATGTTAAAACTGAGGCATAAAATACACAGAGATTAGGTATAAAATGTCTAAATAGTTTTAAGTAAAGAATGAAGTTTCAATTTCTCTTTCATATAAAAGGAAGCAAACATATTAAAATTCTCCTAAGCTCTAATATTTGAAGTACATAGAGTGAAAATAGAAAGTGCTCATATATTTTTGATACAGAAATCATTCTCTTGTATTTTTTTTTAGTTTAGTGAAAATCTCTTGGCAAATGATACTTATCACAAATAGCATTTCTTCCATGAGGGATATTTCAAAATAATTTGGAATATAGACATTGTAGTTTTAAATTTTGCCTGTCTCATATTTTTCTTTCAATATGGCAATATGGTAGACATATACACTTAAAAGAAGAAGGTGTAGAAGAAGGGAAATATGGCCAAAAAATAAAGGTTTCGGATAACGAATTCAATAGTGTTCCCTCTGACAGCATTCTGTGCATTGACTGAAAACAGTTGGGGTCTTGCTGATGACTTAGGACTCTGCTAGACTGTCTTGCTTATCACAACGGAGGCTATCAACCACACAGATATAAAGCTGTAACCCTCTCTCCTTGGCTAAGAAGTAAAAAAAAAAACTTAATAGATTTTCAGTTTGAACGGACAACCCATACTGATATTTTCGATATACTGTGTGAAAAGTAAAAAGTTCATTTTTGGTACTCTCGGAATAAATGTAAAATGCACTTGCTTCCAGGTATAGATTAAAATATATTCCAGATAATATATTAAACTAATATATTAATCCCAGGATAGATATGCTAATTAATCACATGAGATGAAGCCTCCATTTCTCTCTTGAAATGAATAAGAGGAATTAGTAAAAAGAGAGAATGAAGAAATGCATGTGATTAGATGCAACAGAGTGGAAAGAGCTCTAGGTTGTATAGAGATGAAAACAGAGAGAGGGGAAAGAAGAGTGGGTGGAGTCCTCACCCATGCCAACAACTCTATGAGTGAGCTATCATGCCTACTCTGTGGGGTTACTATGCTTGGAAATTTTTTATGCATTTTCCAATGTTCTTAACGACTTCAACAAATTAATGATTACTCATATTTTAGAAACGATGGCTGTGACAGAGAGTTTAGTCCGATCCAAAGCCACCCCTCCCTTACTCAGTAAGAAGTAGACCCAAGTGTCAAACCTAGATCCATTTGATCCCCTAGATTATGGAAGCTCTTATACCACCCCTTGGCATTTCCCTGTCAAAGTGTTTCAGCTATGATTTTTAGATCAGAGATTCTGGTAAGTTAATTCATATTTGTTAGAACTACTGAGAGTCTAAACACATTATTGAAGCTAACTGAACCATATCTATCCCCTCATCTTTTTTTATCTAAAATCTTTGCTATCCTTTCTGGTCCATAAAGAAAGATTTCATTACTTTTGCCAGAAGCTTCCTGCTGGTACCACTATGCCAGGGCTGCACCCAGAATGTTTAGAGCATTACTCAAAATCTGAGCTCCTGTATATGTTGTTATGGCTCAGATAGTTTTAATTCTGTAAATCTCTTGTGGTTCGTTGTTATTGTTTCTGGTCCTCTGTAGATATTTTTCATCTTGCCGTACAACTTCTTAAAATATGAGTGGCAGTTATTTTAATGTCTGTGTATGAAAACCCCATTACATGGATCACCTGTAGGTCTGTTTCTCTGGTCTCTTTTTCTTCAGATTTTGGTGGCATCTTGTCTCCTTGTTTGCCTGGTTACAAGGCACTATATGTGAAATTTGTCATGAGACTCTGAATGCTGGTATATTCCTTCAGAGAGAATGTGCATATGCTTTTACCAAACAGCTAGATCAGGGGCATTAGGAACCCGACACACCTTAGTCCTGTTGGCAAAAGGAGGTCATCTGATGTTGGGCTTCAGTTCCTCTAAGAACTGGTCTATTTCCAGCTCACTGCTATTTCTGGGGGTAGCCTTTCTGGGTCTAAACTGACTGCTTGAGGTGTTTACCAAGATCACTCCTTCTTGGCAAACAACCCATACTGATATTTGATATCCTACATTGACCCATGGATAGAATGCACAAGAAAGTTGGCCTTTTCCCCAAAACCAAACATTCACTATCACTCAAATTAATTTTTGCAAAATTCCATGCACAAATATCTAATTAGTTCAATTGAGGAAACAAGGAAATGAGACTCAACTAAAGAAATTCCAAGTCTTTAAGCAATTGATATGGATTAGAATTGCATGGTCATTGCTCCAATTTTTGGCCTCCCATTTCCATGAATCTGTCTAAAGCTTTCTCAGATTGCATCCTCTCAGCCACAGATTTCAGAATCAGCAATCACTTTTAGGGAAAAGTAGACCCAAATATCAGGTCCTCCTCTGTGGACTCGCATCCTCTGTCAGATCGTGACGTCACAATTCTTCATGTCTTGCCGGTTCTGCAATGATTTTAGATTTTTTATTTTTGTATTATTTAGTCCAGCTTCTCTAGCTGCTCTCGGTGGGAAAGTAGGTCCAAAACAATCTGGTCTGTCATTCCTGGAAGTGGTTTTAAATAGTGTCGATTGGAGGGGGGGTATTATTGTTTATTGTCAATATGAAAATATAGCTTCCATTAAAAATTGAGATAGTTGGCTTCTCATAAAAAAATAAAAGTTATAACAAACTGACCCCAATTTCCTGCACATTAGCAGTCTGTTGATTGGAGAAAGAGCTGTCCCCTTGAGACAGATCAGGTATGATTCTCATCCTAGTTTATTACACCAGTCGCCTTTGTTTATATCTGCTACTTGCCTGGCCCCTAATGATACTTGCATCTGTGACCCCTGGTTCCAGCACCTACTTATAAATTCGCAACTGGGATCCAAAAAGACTAAATCAAGTTCTTTCCCCAGAAAATTAGCACCCAGTAGCCACAGATATTTTGCTTACCCCCATTGATAACCCTCAGAACTAAAGAAATTTCTGTCTGCAGACTATGGCTGAGATAAATCACACAACATCATTTTTATAATGTATTCTGCAACAAGTTTGCATCTATAAACATCTCTCTTACTTGCTAACTCAAAAATTTTGTTTATCTCAATCATGACCATGCAATTCTAATCCATATCAATTGCTTAAAGACTTGGAATTTCTTTAATTGAGTCTCATTTCCTTGTTTCCTCAATTGAACTAATTAGATATTTGTGCATGGAATTTTGCAAAAATTAATTTGAGTGATAGTGAATGTTTGGTTTTGGGGAAAAGGCCAACTTTCTTGTGCATTCTATCCATGGTTAGCAAATATTCATTCCGTCTTGTATCCCCATCAGATATATCTGAGGTGACATCCTGTGCCAGGCACTGTGCTAAATGCTAAAGGTGACAAGATGAATAGGACACAAGCCCTGAACCAGAGAAGCTACACTGTAGTGGGAAGACAGATGCAGAAAACAATCTTTGTAATACTCCAGAGTGGCCATGATAGTGGAATTATGAACAAACAGCTATGGGAGTGGTTAGGTATGTCTGAAGTGTAGGGAAAACAAAAACAAAAAAAAACAAGGCTTCTCAGAGGAAGGAGCATTTCATTCTGCCCTTAAAATGATGCTTTAGGCAATAGTCAGGTGGAGAAGAGGAAGGAGGTCTTTATGGTTTCTTGTGTAAACCATTCTCCCCGAAAGCTCCCTCTGGTTTCCCTGCCTCAAATCCTTCCTCTAGCAATCTGTTCACTAGACTAACCTTTCCAAAGCAAAATCGGAATATTGGTTTCCCATCCTCCTCATGATTAATTCAGACCCCTCAGCTGACATCCAAGGCTTTTGTCACATTGAGCCCTCTCCTGTACATCTAGTCCCAGCTCATGCCATGTCTTCCAGGAGGGCCATGAACACTCAAAGGACCATGCTACCTGGTTCCATGTCATCTGCACGAGTCTCCTCTGTCTCATCATGGCTTCTATGCTTCCTTCCACAGTATTCTAGGAATACCTCTATTAGCACCTGACCACTGTACAGTAAAGCCTGATTATTTTACCTGGGTTCATTTAAAAGACTCAGAGGTCTGTATAGGTTAGTCCAGTGCTTAGCACAGAGAGGTTCCCAATATCTGTTTGGGGGTGAATGAATGAATTAAAGAAACACTGTGATGTTTCCTGAGCTACAGGTCAAGGGAGAATGGATAAATGGGAAGGAGATGAAATACACCAGATATTATCTATATCCCAGAATATTATATACCATATTTTCCTTTAGATGATACTACTACATCTCTAAGATACTGTCATTCACTTTATTTTATTTATTTATTTTTTAAAGATTTTATTTATTTATTGGACAGAGAGAAATACAGCCAGAGAGGGAACACAAGCAGGGGGAGTGAGAGAGGGAGAAGCAGGCTTCCCGCCAAGCAGGGAGCCCGATGTGGGACTCGATCCCGGCTCTCCGGGATCATGACCTGAGCCAAAGGCAGTCGCTTAACCAACTGAGCCACCCGGGCACCCCTGTCATTCACTTTAAATCCTAGTGTTTCATGGTAAACAGATTTTTTAATATTTTGACTTAAATGAACCCTTGTTATGTTCTGATAATAAGAGAAAATACCAGATGACTGACAGCAACACAGCAACCAGAAAGGACTTGATATAAAACACAGTGATGGTTGCATCCTTGAACTCAAGGTTTGTGCAAGACTTATATCTGTGCTATTTCTACATATTCTTCCTCCTTCCAAATCTCAGTCCCTATCCCTTAGGTCTAAGGTCTTTATAGCACTAAATCTGGTCCTAATTTTCCTCAACAGTTGGAGTTTTAGACACAATTTGGTATCTCGGATTGGGTCCTGGAAAAGGAAAAGAACATTATCGAAAAACCTGGTGAACTCCAAATGAAGTCTGCAGTTAATAGTAAACAGCAGGGTTACATTCTTAATCATCACAAACGTACCATACCCCCTGGGGAAACTGAGTAAAGGGTGCACCGAGACCCTCCATTCTATCTTTGCAACTTTTCTGGACACCTAAAACTATTCCAAGTAAAAAGGTCATTTTTTTTTTTAAAAAAAAGTTAGTGTGACAAGTATTATGTTCGGAGCATACCGAGAAATCAGATAATCGTACAACCTGATCGGTCTTAGGTACCTGAAAAATGCTGGATATCGATGGCCTCCTTTATAAATATGCTTCTGTGCCTCTCTTTGCCTTCCAGACTGACTGGCTTTCATATTCGTATTTGTTTGTTTTATTGGTTGGTTTGTAGTTTTTATTTAAATTTCAGTTAGTTTATAGTGTGATATTAGTTTCAGGTGTACAATTCAGGGATTCAGCACTTCTCTACCACACAGGTATTCATCACATCAATACTCCTTAATTCACATCACCTGCTGTACTTGCATTCCAAGGAAAACTCACACGTATCTCATTTTTTATGCTTATTGTCTCCAAGTAGAACTGATATTCCCAGGATCGCTCATTAAGCTAGAAATGTCACTGGGAAATAATCCTTACTCTTTTAATAATAACACTAAATAAAGAATAGCAAAAAATAACACAGTAGTTATTCTTTGGTGGTGTATTTCTTTTTCTTTTTTTCTTTCTTTTTTTTTTGTACCAGTAATTCATGTTTCATATTGTGAGAAATTCAGGGAGTAAAGACAAAAATTATTTTGTTTTTATTGCTATAAATAAATACTTAATTTGATAAATAAGAGGAAATGGAAACATTCAGTGTATTGCCACTATATGGTATTTAAGGTAGCTGTGGAAACAGAATGAAATGCTAAATTACGTTATGATAAGCAGAGGTTTCTAGGTAATGTCAGGTGAACAGTATACAACTTAACATAGCAGGAAACACCTTTTAACTGTGTTCCTCCCACGGTTTGTGCCTATAAAAATATATCTGTATGACTGAGAACCAAAAATTTTAAACATCCAGTGACTTAACAACTCAGATAATTAGCAAAACTAACTACATAATCTACATTGTAGAGAATCTAAGTCTAATGATAAAGTTAGTAAATGATTCATTCTTCCAAGATCACAGGCCGGTAAAGGGGCCTCTTCTCCCCAAAGCCATCAGGAAGTCCTCTCACCAAGAATATGAGAAACTATTATGCTCATAAATGTGACTCTGAAATCCACAGGTTTTAAAAGGATCAAACAGAGGAGGGACAAGAGGGAATGACTTAAATAGAAAGAATTTCGCTTGACCCCTACAAAGCAGATGGGCAAGTAAGGAGACCAGACCCACAACCCAGAGCTTCTGAGTGGTGGTCGGAGCTGTTTCCTGCCCCTACTGGGGGACGTGTAAAAATACAAGTGACCTCAGAAGCCACCTGGCAGACACCTGATGGGGCTAGTCAGAGCTGAAAGGAGGGAGACAGAGAAACGTGTTCTCAATGATGGCTCTCAGTGTCAGTGTGGGCTGACTACAGAGGGTGTTCAAAGAGCTATGGCCTTGCCTAGCATGTATCCTTTATGGGGCAGTCATGCTCTTAAAGCTCATTCACTCATTTCATGTATCCTATTCACAAGGAAACCGTTGTGATGATGATTAAGAACAAGAGGGATTTTTTTCCTTAGATATTAAAAAAAAATCCTACAATGCCTTCTTCCAGTTGGAAAGTAGGCTCTTCGGATGGCTGCATTAACTCCATCAAAACACTGAAAACACAGAAAACACAAAATCTCTCTTTGGATCAAGTTACTAGAGGGTACTGTCATATAATATATTTAGAAGTAGGAGATACATATTTTTTAAATGAAAACAGATACGTTTCTGTCCGAATACATCAAATTAAAGAGTCTTCCTTTTTTCCTATGCTTGCTGTCCCAGGGTACAAAGGATAAACCAGAAGATGACGTAAATAAAGCAGGTCCTATTCTTAATGGGTTTTTCCTGTGACGTTTCTTCCAACTTATACCGTATTAACAGCATTACTGGCCCAAGATGCTCCCTGCCCTTTGAAGCTATTCCTACCTTTGGCTTCCCTATTTTCACTGGTCATTCTTCTCATGCTATTTTCTGCTTCTCCCTCATCTCCCCCACCTTTGAGCACTGAAGTGATACAGAAATGTGATGCCTGGACCCTCCTCTCTAGTGACCCTCTTTCACTAGAAGATGGCACACAGTCTTGTGGTTACACAGCCTTCATGTGGAGATGATCACTCCCACGTGTATATCACCAACACAAACATCTCCCTTGAATTCCAGATTTCGATATTCAGTTACTAGCTCGGCATCGCAATTTGGATGTTTAGCAGGCATTCCAATTTCCTATGGGCAGAACTAAACTGTTCTTGCCCCAACCTGGCTCCTCACATGGGGTTCTCCACCAATAAATGTCAACTCTGTCCTTCCACTTGTTCAGATCAAAAACTATAGAAGTCTTTCACTTGTCTTTCCTCTAACAACCCACATTTATTCCATAGGCCATAGTTTCAAAATATATCTAATTACTTCTCACCACCTCTGTTAAATGAGCCAGATTATTAAATCCAAATTCCAAAGCCTGGATTATTAAAGTAACCTCCTGTTTACTCCCGTCCTTTTGTCCTAGAGAATGGTGTCAACATAGCAGCCATAGGCTCTTCCCTGACCACTGCTTAAAAACCAGCCTGAAGGTTTTGCTATTATTCTTCAGGAAGGTAGATCACAATGGCTCCCAACGTAAGGCTTTTTGAAGACAACATCCCAAACAAACTAGTTAGTGAATTCATCACAAGCGTAGAGCACTGGAGTTGCACAGAACCTTACAGATCCAGCGCTTGAAGTCTCTCATCGCGCTGACAGACGGGGAAACTATAGGATGAGGGAAGCTGGACCCATTCAGGGGTCCAGCTAGGACTGAGGGTTAGAGTGTAAGTCTTATCACATCTCCAAAGCTGGGAAGCAAAGGCACAGGTTCTCCAGAATATCTCGCAGATTGTAAATCACACACCTCCCCTATTAGCGGATGTTTTTCTTTTTTGCTGTGTTATTTAGTATAACAACTTGATGAGGGGCGCCTGGGTGGTCCTTCGGCTGGAGCCCCACATTGGGCTCCCTGCTCACAGGAAGCCTGCTTCTCCCTCTCTCACTCCCCCTACTTGTGTTCCCTCTCTCGCTGTTTCTCTCTGTTGAATAAATAAATAAAATCTTTAAAAAAATAAAGCATTAAAAAAAACAATTAATTTGGTGATAAGTATACATCCATGAAACTGCCGTCACTATCTATGCCATAAATATATGTATTACCTCCAAAAGTTTCCTCCTGCCTTCTTTATTACTTTATTAATTACTATTATTGTATAATAAGGATACTTACTGTAACACCCTCTTAGTAAATTTTCAAGTATACAATACAGTGTTAACTACAGGCACTGTGCTTATAAATCTCTAGAATTTATTCATCTTGCATAATTGAAACTTTGTGCCCTTTGATTCTATCTTCAGTTAACTTATTAATTACAGAAGTCACATGGTTCTGCTTTATAAAAGGATGTTGTTATAGGTAATTTCAGTTTTAAAACAAACACTGGAGGTAGTAATATGGTTTTCATGACTTCTAATTCTGTTGAATTTTGAAATCTTTTAGGGAGTGAGTTCGTGTTGTCCTCACCAAACTCCGTGAAGCATTTTCATTGTCAGGAGGGCTCCACCCTCCCCTCTGCCAGCCTCGATCAGCAGCAGCGCCAAAGCCGGCTTGGAGGCTGCTCCGGACTGGGAGTTCTCCTCCAAAGTGAAACTTGGCTGGAGAAGCACTACTCCTCCTTTCACTCCTAAGAGTCTATATTTGGAGAACCAGTTCACCCTGCTCATCTTGGTCTTTTTGTATTTATTTTTTGACAATTTCTCCCCCATGGTTAATGTCTGGCTTAGTTCTAAGTTTGAAAATGCAGCAGGCACATGAATACAAGTATTGACATGGTTCGTGTTCAGACTTCTGAAAATGAGTAAATAGGATATTGACATAGTTACAGATATAAATTATTAATCTCTTTATCCCCAATTCATTTTTTTCTTTTGCTCTTTTATTTTTTTAATTTAATTTTATTTTTTTAGTGTTCCAAGATTCATTATTTATGCACCACACCCAGTGCTCCATACAATACATGCCCTCCTTAATACCTACCACCAGGCTCACCCATCCCTCCACCTTCTCCCCTCCAAAACCTTAAGATTGTTTCTCAGAGTCTACAATCTCTCATGGTTCATCTCCCCCTCTAATTTACCCCAATTCACTTTTCCTTTCCTTCTCCTAATGTCCTCCATGTTATTCCTCATGCTTCACAAGTAAGTGAAATCATATGATAATTGACTTTCTCTGCTTGGCTTATTTCACTTAGCCAAGTCCCATCCAAGTTGATGCAAAAGTTGAGCTTTCATCCTTTCTGATGGCTGAGTAATATTCCACTGTGATATGGACCATATCTTTTAAAGTTCTTCATCTACATTTACCCTGCTGCAATCAACGGGGTAACTAATTAATTAGCTAACTCATTTCACTTACTCCTTCATTTTGGGATACCTCTGAGGATCGTGAGAATTATATATCTGAATGTGAAGGCATCTCAGAGTGCCTAGCGTGTAGTCACAGTTCAATAGATGGTGCCTAGCATGTGCTGTCCCATCATCATTGACCTCTGTCTCCACTTTGTTCTCTCCCCAATTCATTTCCATTCATTTCTACACATATAACTTCTGAAAAATTGTCTTCAATTATCTAGCTTTACTCTACAGGCTTGAGGACATTTCATATGCACAGTGTTTTTGTTTTTGTTTTTAACGTATTATTCTAGGGGCGCCTGGGTGGCTCAGTTGGTTGAGCATCTGCCTTCGGCTCAGGTCATGATCCCAGAGTCCTGCGATTGAGTCCCACACTGGGCTCCCTGCTCAGCAGGAAGCCTGCTTTCCCTCTCCCACTCCCCCTTCTTGTGTTCCTGCTCTCTCTCCCTCTCTCTTTGTCAAATGAATAAATAAAATATTTTTTAAAATGTATTCTTCTACTCACTATTGAATAGACCTGTTATTTTTCAAAATGTGGTCCTTGAATCACCACATTTGAATCACCTGAAGCAGAATGGGGGGGTTCTCATATATCTGTATTTATTTATTTATTTTTAAGATTTTATTTATTTATTTGACAGAGAGAGAGATCACAAGTAGGCAGAGAGGCAGGCAGAGAGAGAGGAGGAAGCAGGCTCCCTGAGGAGCAGAGAGCCCGATGTAAGCCTCAATCCCAGGACCCTGAGATCATGGGAGAAGCAGGCTTCCTGCGAGCAGGGAGCCCTGGGCTGAAGGCAGAGGCTTTAACCCACTGAGCCATCCAGGCCCCCCTCATATATCTGTATTTAAAGTAAGGATGTAGGAGATCCTTCTATGCACCAACATTTGGGAGCCAGCCTTAATCTTTCAATCCCTACTGCTTCATCGTTGCCATCACTTTTTTTTTTTTTTAAGATTTTATTTATTTGACAGAAGACAGAGAGCACATGCAGGGGGAACAGTAGGCAGAGAGAGAGGGAGAAGCAGACTCCTCGCTGAGCAGGGAGCTCAATGTGGGACTCGATCCATGACCTGAGTGCAATCCATGCCATCACTTTTGCCAGGGGTTTTTAAGATACTGAAAGAGAGATTGATCTTACCACATCCTTAAAGTAAGCCATACTTGTAGAGTATAATTCTCTAGAACTTACTGATCAGAATGTTCAGTATGATCAGTATGATCAGAATAACATACATATTATGTATGATTGTAAAGATTTAAATCTCCAGAAGAAATAGAAGGACCTCGTACAAATTGGTAAATATTGAATGAATGATAGTACAATGGTTTCAAGCCCCTCAGTTTTAAGTACCTTTGGTATATGAAGAGACAAAGGAGTGATTGCATGCAATGCCCTACATTGTGAACTTCATGTGACATAGTGGGAAACTGGCTATTTCTTTCCCTGCTTTAATTAGAAGATGAGTTCAACAACGTGCTGTTGTACATGAAGTGAGTTGTTGCAAATCCTTTCCAACTACATAGACACTCTACTTCCTGAAGAAAAAAAAAAGCCAATAAAAATGTGGAAGATAACCAGGATTTATCTGTGCAACAGGACTATGGAGTAATGAGACTTTCTTGGATGACTTATGGAAATCAGAACTGATAATAAAGACTCATACTTTGTATTTCAAAAATATAGCCACTATATGAATATAAATATCTTCCAAGTTATAGATGAGACTCTTGTGCTAGATGGTAATGTACAAGGCATGCACAAAACAAACAGGATGCGTTAAAATAAGTGCTGAATCTCTTGCAAGATGAAATATTTCTATTAGTGACATAGGCCAAGTAACTTCTTCACCAAGGTCCCTGTTTATCTCTTTGCTACCTGTACTAGCATGGTGTTAGGCCTTTGGAAGTGAAGACCGGAGAAGCATTTTACTAAAACTATAATTGCAAAGCTAATTGGAGATTGCAAATTAAGAAGAAATGGCAGGTACAGTAATAGAAGAATGTCATGGAATCACAGAAATTTACATTTGGAAGGGACCTAGATAATTTCCATTCCAACCTTCCACCCAGATCATTATATTCTGCTTTAAATACGTAAGTACAGGGAAAATCCTATATGTTTATATAGTAAATATTTGTATCAGATTCTAGCAACTCTCATTAAAATAGCTCATTCATTCAAAATACCATCTCTAATATTTGCTGCCCCCTTGTATTTACTTTCCTAAATATCAGACCTGGATTCTTGACCCACCCCTCATATTTTCTTTTCTTTTTTTTTTTTTTTAATTTTTTTTTTTAAGATTTTATTTATTTGACAGAGAGAAACACAGCCAGGGAGGGAACACAAGCAGGGGGAGTGAGAGAGGGAGAAGCAGGCCTCCCGTCGAGCAGGGAGCCCGATGTGGGACTCGATCCTGGGTCTCTGGGACCATGACCTGAGCCGAAGGCAGTCCCTTAACCAACTGAGCCATCCAGGCACCCCCATATTTTCTTTTCTATGTGATCTCTGAAAAGTTTGATCTGAGGTATTTATTTGCTCTGGTAGTGTCCAGACACTTCCTGATTTCTCATCTAAATTCTTCTGCTGACCATAAAGTAGCCTTTAGTTAACATGTTACAATCATGGGCAGAAATACAAAAATTAAATATCCAAAAAGAAAAACCATATTAATTTAGATGTGTGATTTCTACTCATGACAAGGGAATGAAAACTAAACATAAGCCCGTTTCCCCTCCTCTACCATATACGGTCCTACTAGGAAGCAATGGTCTACCTAAAAATGGTCTTTGGAGTGGCTCTCATACTTTCTCTACCTGCCTACTCACCTCTAAAATCTGGAATTGCCTGAGAATTCAGTGACAACAACAAAAGAGATAAAGCTGTGGCCAACACTTCTTCCCGCTTTTTTGAAACAAGTCTAAGTTTGATCAAGGCCTAAAACAGATAGCATTCTTTTTTTTTTTAGGTTACCCAAGACAGAAGGAAAGAAGAGATTCCTTGTTATGCCTGCTATAAAGACTTAGCACCATTGTTTTAGTAAAATGATAAGCACTCTTCCTCAGTTCAGCAGGACAGATATAAAGATGCATCGGGCACCTGGTGGCTCAGCAAGTATACTATGGCAGGATGAGAAAGAGTGCTCTGCTTTTGTGATTTCCTGTCCTTTCAGAAATTGAATAATGGATTTCTGACCACCCAGATTATAAAACTGCTATCTCATCAACATGCTAAACATGAATCATATTACCATCAAGACAATAAAGAATCATCCTTATACTAAAGACATTTCTACTCCAAGACAAATTTTGCCAAAATTAACAATTATGTTAGTGACGTTATTATAATAGGCATTTCTAAACTCATATCATCGAAGGGGACCTTTATACCCTACTTGACATAAATAGTTCTGGCCTGGGTTGTTCAATAAAATGAATGCATTCCTGAATCTCCAAAAAGAAACTTGATAAAAATTGTCTTCTTTACTACTTATCCCTTTGTTTATATTTTAACCAACAGGACAGGCAGTTTATCATTTGCTATTGGATTACGGTGGGGTGGTGACTACAGGCTTCAAAAGAAAACTGGTTTGACCTCCAGGAATAAAAGGGTTTGGGTCAAGGTGGGTGAACATAATGATTAGTTGGTGTGCAGAGGGGACATAAATTTCATTGTCAAATTGTTCAGAACTGCATTTAAATTCAGGTTGTAGGAGATGACTGAGCAAGAAAATAAAGAACTGAAAGAAAGGAATTAGAGACTCAGCCTAGAAATGAACCCTGAGCAGACAGAGAACCAACAGTAGCTAAAGTACTGACATGATCTGACGCATGGTACACATAAAAGTTACGGTGCTCACTCATGCGGCCCACATACTCTGCTTTCTATCTCATGATGTCTCCTTCCCACCATTTCCCTCCCTTGAGAAATCCCCAGCAGCTTCATAATTTGAAGTCTTAGCAGCTTTCCTAGACTTTTTTCTGTTATGTAGACCAGAACCTTTCGGGGATGTCAACTGACCCCATGGATCCCCCATTACTTGGCTCCAAGCCTTCCTCTTCTCATGTCAACAAGCCAGCTACTCTCTGAGTATGTGGGAAATCTGCAGGTCACCTCTGAAAAGCTTGTCATTAGGATGCCAAACCACCTGAATAGTCACTAAGCACTTCCCATAGGAATAAATCTCTTTATTGATCCATAAAAAATAGCCAAAGGAAGAACTGGCCTTGCTTTAAGATGCTTTTGGTAGTTAAAGATCCATCCTGAAGGGAGCTGCATAGAAGCACACCAACATGGGAATGCAAGCTGGTGCAGCCGCTTTAGAAAACAGTGTGGAGATTCCTTAAAAAATTGAAAACAGAGCTACCTTATGACCCTGCAATTGCACTTCTGGGCATTTACCCCAAAGATACAGACGTAGTGAAAAGAAGGACCATATGTACCCCAATGTTCATCGCAGCAATGGCCACAATCGCCAAACTGTGGAAAGAGCCAAGGTGCCCTTCAATAGATGAATGGATAAAGAAGATGTGGTCCATATATACAATGGAATACTACACCTCCATCAGAAAGGATGAATATCCAACTTTTGTAGCAACATGGACTGGACTGGAAGAGATTACGCTGAGTGAAATAAGCCAAGCAGAGAAAGTCAAGTATCATATGGCTTCACTTACTTGCAGTGCATGAGGGGTAACCTGGAGGACAGTGGCAGAAGGAAAGCAAATGGGAACTAGGGTAATCCAGGGAGAGAAACGAAACAACAGAGACTTTGAACACAAAAACAAACTGAGGGACTTGGAGGGAGGGGGGTGGAGGGATGGGAGAGCCTGGTCGTGGGTACTGGGGACACCTAAAGCGTGGAGCACTAGGTGTGGGGAATGGGGAATGAATCTTGGAACACTGGAAAAAAAAATTTAAGTAACAATAATAAATAAATAAATAAATAAATACACTAAAAAAAAAAAAAAAAAAAAAAAAAAAAAAAAAAAAAAAAAAAAAAAAAAAAAAAAAAAAAAAAAAAAAAAAAAAAAAAAAAGAAGCACACCAACAAATGCAAACCACTGTATAATACTGAGTTAAAAGAAATGCATCAGATGTGATGAAAATACACAGCCAAAAGCTGGAAACAATAAAAATATCTATAATGGTTTGTTAAATAAGTTACAAGATGTCCACATAATCGGCTACCATGCTACCATAAAAATGATGACAAAGACAAGTAACTATTGATAAGAAAATGTATCCATGCCATCTAAAGTGAAAATTAGGTTTCCCAAGAGTACACACTGCATGTCAAAATCTTGGCTCAAGAAATAATGTAATATGCACAACAAAATATTAATAGTGGTTATTTCTAGCTGTGGGTTATTTTCCTCTTTATGTTTCTCTGTGGTTTCTCAATTACCTTGCAATTTTGTGAGGGAATTCATGATTGATAGCTTCATGAATGCAGAAGCCAATGTGACTGAAGGAACTGGTGGACACAGATTGGGAGAAAAGATAGTGAAAAAAATGGTTTTGAAGGGAAGCGTATGATGAGATGAGGAAGAAAAGCACTAGTTAAATGTAAAGCAACGGATGTTGAGTGTTTGGACTAAGGCAGGAAGAATGACAAGGAAGACCCTTGCTTTTCACTCCTCCAAGCTTCTGCTCCTGCCATTGCTACTACCCGGAAAGCCTTCACCACTGAAAAAGTCATCTCTTAGGACTAAGCTTGCATCTCTCTGCCTCTTTTAAGCTTCTGTTGACCCTGGCTTGGGTTTTTGCCTCCACAGTGGCCCATCCATGCCTGTACGATGGTACAGAACATGCTTATTTCATGAATGAATTTTTCATCTGTGTAAGCCATCATCTCAACAGCAAGAGACTTAACATTTCTTGAATGAAGTCCTATCATCGCACAAAGGTACGATACATGTTTTGTAGGCTTGACTCAAGTCGACTGAATCAAAACCATTTTGGAGAAGGATCTTGGAGAAGGATCTGTTGACAAAGAGCCTTAAAAGTAAGGCTGAAAAGTTCATTTTTTTATAACTCCTAATATAGAAATTTTAAGTATATATCTACTTTGGATATTAGGATGCTTTTCCTAGACATTGGATAAAAAGAAAGCATTACGAGTCTTCCTACTGTATTCACCAGAGATGAAGAGTCGGCAGCTCTGGGGAGACTGTTGATGGACAATGTGGGAATGTGCCAAACTTGCCCACTTAATAATATGCTAAAGGGCAAACTCATTTTATGTGGTACAAGTTGTAGATTCCTGATAAAGACAGCACAGTGGGTTGATGACCAATGTTAAAGCATTTTTAACAAGTTATTTGGATATCCTAGAACTTCAACCTAATTATTCCCGAAAGCCTCAAAGACAATGTATGTAGCATCGTACAATGTCACAGGAATTGTCTTAATTTTCCTGATAATATGTGTCTTGCTCATTTTTTAGAACCTAATGCAAACAAAGAGAATCACACATTGATACTGACCTAATGAATAAGATGTTTTTAACATGGTAAATAGGGTTCCCTCAGACCAAGTGGTATTATCTAATGTTTTATCAAATTTTTAGATTATTCTCTCACAGACTTCTAAGAAAAAATATTTCACTCGAACTTCTTGTCTTTAAAGATTATAAATATCATTTAATTCTGTTTAAGGGAAAGTAGTTCTAATGATAATCCTTCCCAAAGATATGGCTTTGTTTAAACTGGACAATTTTCACGTACAGTCACCAATGTTGATAAAGTTCAGAGTTAACTCAGTCCCTTTTTCCTTTAATTCTGCATCTTGAATTCCTTTAGTGTCTCGTTGCACGTGTTTTGCTAGTAGAAAAATGTACGAGTTTAATTATTTCACATACAAGGGGGTTTTCATGCTGTTCCATCTACTTTCTAGAGCCATCCCGCACTGCAGGTACACAGTTCACGAACATCGAGAGCCATCCAAAGACAATGACAACTGTATGAGGTCTGCAAAAAAGGTCTCAAAAATTCTTCTTCAGGGAAAAAACTGCAACTGTTTCTTGAATATTATATCTGTTCCTAGGAACCATGACCTAGATATCAACAAAAGAGGGAAGTTCTCCTGAGCAAAGGCAGATTTACTGTGTGACTGGCCCACGTCCAGCATGCAGATCCAAGATGTGAGGCAAATTACGCTTTAATTAACATCTTTCCTTGAAGGAGTTAAAATATTATCTCATTGTGCTTTTTCTAGACTGGGGGATTATTCTGTATTCACCATGAAAGAAAGGGAATATAGCTGAAACCCTTCATCCGTGGAAGGCTAGCACCAGCTTGTGCTGTGAGTAGAAGACATGTTAGTGGTCACTTCACTTGTGGTATTGCCCGCTTAACGAAAGGATGTCGTGGACAGACACAACTCAGTATTTATTAGGACAAAAGTTTTTGTAGGTTTTATGTATCTTTTTTTTTTTTTAAGATTTTATTTATTTATTTGACAGAGAGAAACAGAGCGAGAGAGGGAACACAAGCAGGGGGAGTGAGAGAGGGAGAAGCAGGCTTCCTGACGAGCAGGGTGCCCGATGTGGGACTCAATTCCGGGTCTCTGGGATCATGACCTGAGCCGAAGGCAGTTGCTTAACCAACTGAGCCACCCAGGCGCCCCGGTTTTATATATCTTAGAGAGAGAGAGAAAGAGAGCATGAGCAGAGGGGCCTAGGCAGAGGGAGAATCTCAAGCAGACTCCCCGCTGAGCATGCAGTTGGACATGGGTCTAGGCCTCTGATCCTGGAGCTCTTGACCTGAGCGGAAATCAAGACTAGGATGCCTAACCGACTGAGTCACCCAGGTGCCCCTATTAGAATGAATTTTAAATAATACACACATATGTCCATACATTCTTGTCTTGAATTTCTCCCCTAAAGGATAATGATGAGCTAAAGCAAGAACTTGTTTCCTTTGGCATCTTTATAACCATTTACCTATTACAAGCCCCTTTCAGTAATGGCGCAGACTTCAGGGGACTTGAGAATCTTCGACACACAAGTCTACTGTCTCCTACTGTTTACTTACTGCCCTTCTCCTGGGGCGTTCACTACCCCTCACTCCATCCATATAAATGCTTACTCTTGCCAGATGAAGAAGTTGAGACTATAGACTGAGCCATAGGATTTTGGAGGCAAAACTAGGGTACCAGCTGGGACTTTTTACTCTCTGTTCTGGAAATGAATGCCTTTAATCCTGTTAGATTGTTTATTTTCTTGAGACAAAAAGGGTGAAGAGGAGAAATGGCAAGCCATCCTGAATACAGAATGATGGAACTTCTAATGTAGGGTACCTGAGGCAACAGAGGCTACAGCTGGGGTGAAGCACAGAAATCATTCCACACAAGGGAAAAGTATTTCCAGTAATCGGGTTGAGTCCTCCTCAGAGCCTCAAATCCATGCCACATTAGAACAACACAAAACAGGGAGGAGTGGATGTGCTTTTTGCAAAGCCCATTTCCAGGAGGTGACTGACTATGAGAATGGATCCCCATGAGAGCTGAAATATTCACGTATACATGTCTCGTGCCTGCTGTGGAGGGCATCTCACCAGCATTCAGCTAATGCTATAATCCCTGATTGACAGCAATATGATACAGAATTGAAGAAAGAGAGACAGACCATAAAATACCCATCTACAGAAGTTAAAGGACAAACATGGAAGAAGCTCTTCTGAGATCCAAATATTAATTTTAAAAATGAATACTTTTTAAAAGCTTAATGGGGACATAATTGCCATAACATATGAAATGATACATAAAATCTATATACCCATATATAGATACATACATTGCACGACTCAGTACATTTTGACATTACCATCACCACAATCCAGATAATAAATGTACGCATCGCTCTTGTGTCCCCTCATGGTCCTGGGATATATTATTTTACTTCTCTTGGACAGACAGCTAGCAGTAGAAATATAGTATGTTATGTGGTGTGTGTATGTATGTTTAACATTTTAAGAGACTGCCAAAAAGTTTTCCAAAGCGGTTTTTCTCATTTTTCATCCCCACCAGCAGTGTGGAGACCTCCAGGTATTGTGTATCCTCACCAATACTTAGTGTGGTTAATCTTTTTAATTTCAACTGTTCTGAAGATAGGTAGTAATATCTCATAATAGCTTTGAAGTGTACCCCAAATGACAAGTGATCTATCTTTTCTGGTGCTCATTTGTCACTTGTATATCTTATTTAGTGGACTGTCTGGTCAGCTCTTTTGTTCACATTTGAATTGGGTTGTTTGTTCTCTTATTATTGAGTTTGAGAGATCTTTATATGTTCTTGGTAGATGTTCTTGATAGATTTTTGGATACAAGCCCTTCTTTGAAGACATTCATAAACTGCTTTTAACATCCATATGGAAATGCAACACATACCCAGAATAGCCAAACAACTTTGAAATGAAGAACAACAAAGCTGGAGGGTCAATCAACACTACCCGATGTCAAGACTTACTATGAAGCTATAGTAATCAAGACAGTATGGTGTAAAAACAGACAAATAGACCCGTGAAACAAAATTCAGAGGCCAGAAATAGAACCACAGACATACACATAACCAATTTTTGACAAAGGTGCAAAGTCAGTCCAATGGACAAAGGATAGCCCTTTCAGCAGAGGGTGATGGAACTATCGGACACAAATATACAAAAATAGAAACTTCAATTCGTAACTTGAACCACTTACAAAAATAACCACGAAACAGATCACAGACCTAAACCTAAAACCTAATGCCAGCACTGGCTACACAATTTGTGGCCCCCATGCAAAATGAAAACATGCACCCCCTTCTTCAAAAATTACTGAGAATTTCAAGATGATAACCACAGGGCATGAAACCAACCAGACCCTTTTAAGTCTGGGACCCTATGTGGCTGCATAAGTTATGTGCCCATAAAACCAATCCAGCCTAAAAATTGTAAAATATCTAGAAGAAAACATAGGAGAAAACCTTGATTTCCTTGGGTTATGTAAAGATTTCTTAGATACGATACCAAAAGCATGCTCCATTAAAGAACATATTGATAAAATTAACATCATCAAAATTAAAAACTTGTGTTCTCATAGATGTTAAGTGAATTAGAAGACAAGCCACAGCCTGAGAAATGATATTTCCCCAAAATCATAATAAATGTTAACACTCATTAAGTGCCAGATACTGTTTTAAGAATTTTATACAAGTTTAAATGTATATATATATATATATATATGAACACATTATAAAGCAGATATAATTTTTATCCTCATTTCATATAAGAAAGGCACAGGAATTTAAAAATCTAGCTTAATGATATAAAATTACTACACCAAGGAGCCAAAATTGGAGCCCAGGCGTTCTGACTTCTTTTTTTTTAAGATTTTATTAATTGTTTATTAGAGAGAGTGAGCAAGAGAGAGAACATGAGCAGGGGGAGGGGCAGCAGGAGAAGGAGAAGCAGACTGCCCACCGAGCAGGGACCCCACCATGGGGCTTGATCCCAGACCCCGGAATCATGACCTGAGCCAAAGGTAGACACTTAACTGACTTAGCTACCCAGAGACATTCTGACTTTTAAGCCCACATTCTTGGGGCGCCTGGGTGGCTCAGTCAGCTGGGCATCTACTTTCAGCTCAGGTCATTATCCCAGAGTCCTGGGCCTGAGCCAAGCCCCACACTGAGGCGGGGGGGGGGGGGGTCCCTGCTTAGCGGAGAGTCTGCTTCCCCTTCTTCTGCTGCCACTCACCCCGCTCCTGTGCACTCTCTCTCTCTGTCCCTCTCACTCTCTCTCTCAAATAAATAAGTAGAATTTAAAAAACAAAAAAGTCCATACTCTTTATGTCTCCTGAGGTAAAAAAACAAATGACACCTCTTTCTTCTCCACATCAGCTCCTTCTTATTTCAACAGACTGCCTTGCAAAACTCCTGAGCAGCCATTTTTGCTGGCCACATCTGCTTGGTTATGTTCAATAGATAATGTCCCCCTTCTCGTAAGGCCTTTCCCAAGACTGGGCAAATCAAACGGTTATCAGTGCTTCCGGGACTGGTATCAGCAATCCAAGGGTAGCACAAGTAAGTCTGTAACCCTCAGTGCCGGACGGAGCAGCCTTGAGCATGAACTTGCCCAGCATACTCTTTTGGAACAAGAGACGCTCCAGTAGCAGGGTACATACTGGCTTCTAGTGCCTGAAAAGAATGCATGTGCCTCCTTCCAGTGACCACTTACATCTAGAGAGGCACCGAGGCACGGAAACGCTCCTGTTTATCTGTGTGTCTGAGCCCACCCACTGCTTCCCTGTAAGCCGTGGGGAAAGAAGTATCAAGTCCTAAAAAGGCATTTGGACTGAATAACACAATATGCTTGGATACCGTTGCTTCATGTAAACACAGGGTGATTGTGAATTCTAAGAGCCTGGGTGTTGCAGTTCAGCAAGGCTCTAACTACGTCTAGAATGCATCCCAAGAAAGGGCTGCAGAACTCTGTCTGGAGGAAGGGTGTACCCATGGCTCTGGTCATCAGGGCTCCCTAGCAATTTTCCTATGACTATTTCATCTCAGGGTCCCTCTGAGGAACATTTTGGGAGCCTCTAGCACTTTCATGGCAAAGGGCTTTTGGCTAGCTAGGCCATCTTATTTTTACAAGTGCCAGTGAAGCATTTTGTTGTAAAAAGAAGAGTTGTGGGAAACTAAGTTTCCTTCTCTGCTGTGGTAGAAATCATGTACCTTGCAAGGTTTTCCCAAAAGCCCATCATTGCTGAGTCAACTCTGGTTTGAACACTCAGTGCTGGGAGTCTCTTGTGACTTCAGCTTTGACGTCATGCAAGTGACTGTGTCTAAGAATCAAAAACATCCATTACTTAGCCCCTAGTGCTCTCAGGTTTCAGAGGCCAAAAAGCATAGGATTCCATACTTTATTTCCATCATATAATGTTTTCCTAGCCTTTAATTGATTAATGTCTTTCCACCTTAAGAACGAGGTATATAATAGCTGCCTCTTCCTATTCTGCTGGTAGGATTTGGGGGATCACATTTTTCCTGGGGGTTCCTGATCATGTGACCAGGGTACATTCCTTTGAACTTAGGCTCCACAGGAACTCAGCGATTCTGACTTTCAGCCAGTGACACAGACCACTCCAACAAAACCTGAAACAGTGGCATTTCCCACTTGTCACACCCAGGGTACCTCTCTGAGATTTAGCAAAGTTCCACGAGATGGATAGGTTTTTCCCTTTGTGTCGCATATTTAAAACTTACATTTTCAAATAAATCAACTCGGGATCTGTAAAGTTTTGAAGTGAATGTGCCCCAGGTATCTTAGCATAGCTCAATTTTGCCAGAGAAAAATCTTAGGTTTGAAATGTTGGAGCAGCTTTTAAACTCTAACGAAGAAAAAAGTCAATGAAACAGAAACATCTGTACAAATCTCCACTAATGATTATCATCTGTGATGATATGACAAGCTCCACTATACTGACTTAATACTCTTGAGTGCTCCCTGACCCACCTCCCTCTTTAAAATGAAAATATTCTGTTTATTTATTCTAATTTAAGAATATATAAAACTATGCCTGTGTTTAGAAGAAAGTCTTCTTTGATGTTTTACAATTCTCCTTTTCTTTGATAAGTGTGTATGTAGACCATCTAAGTATGCATGTATGTGAAACTGCCCCTTGTTTCCAATTAGTAGAAGCAGTAACATGTAAGTATTCGGGGAGAAGAGGGTTGTGGCATTCTGTGAAACCAGCATTAAACAGTTACTCCTCATTTCATCAGGAAAAAGAAATGTGCTCTGGGGAACTAGCAGCGCAATAGTTATAAAATACCCACATGGCTAAACAAAGTACCTACCTGCCTGATGCAGGTATTTCAGTTCTGGGCAGGCAGGTAAAGCTTCCTTGCAGAGGGGAGACAGGAAGACGTGAGGTCCATATCTTTTTCTCCTAATGATCTATAAAAATGAAAGCACCAATCTGTATCACATACACAAATGAAAATTCCCGAGTTAACTCATCTCTTAGTTTGTCTAAAGGTGGGAGGTTTAAAGGGTGAAGGCACTCAAAATTTATATCCTCAATGATCAGAGAGTCTTTATGCTCGTTTCTCAACCAAAGGGCTCATTTTTCCTTGACGAGTACACACAGGGTCCTATGAAATTCATTGTGCAATTTTGTTTGAACGCTTGTAAGACAGCTTTTCTATTAGAAACCACAGAGACGTTCTTAATTAACAGACTTTTCTGCAGGGTGTGTCCCAAGCAGGACTCCAGGAACTGGAAGTGTGAATTTTAATGCTTTCCTGCAAAGGAGACTCTGGACGTTCTTAGCATCCTATTTAAAGCGGAGTACGCTAACACGTGAGGCGGTGCGTTAATGGCCTACATTAAGTTACAGGTATGAATTTTACATAAAACGGATTAATATATGTCATGGTGGAATTTTAAATACTCCGTGCCCGTGCATTTTTAATATTTACGTGCCCTCATTTAGTGCTTAGAGGCAATTGCATTTCTTGAGCCCACTTGTGCATCTAGTTGGGTAAAAGAAAAACCCTACAACATTTTTATATGTATGTCCCTTCACCAAATAACTGCGTTCGGCACTCTTTCCCTTTCCTTTTTTTTTTTTTTCCTTTTCCTAGGCTTTAACCTTTAAAAAAAAAAAGGAAACAGAAAGGCTGCACATTCCATTCCTCATTATGGTTTCGGGGATTGTGAAAAGGCGAATAATGAAACGGAGAGGGAGACTACAGAAGAGAACGAACGTGCCTTCTCGAACAGCGTCCTTCTTAAGGCGCTGGAATCCCAGGGCCGGAGTGATGGGTGGCGGAGGATCCCTGGTCGCCGCGCTAGGATCCTCGAGCAGGGCCCAGCGCTCCCTCAGCCTCCTAAGCCGGGGGAGAGTGAATTCCAGCCACACATTCCCGCAGTTCTTAACAGGAACTTCTCCCTCTCTTTTCCCCTCCCTAGGGCACACACCAGCCTGGCCCGACTCCCACTCGGCTCTCTTTTCTCAGAACCCCGACCCACAGCGTCGACGGAATGGAGTGTCCTTCCCATTGGCCCGAGCGTCATTCCCTGAGGTGGCACCGTCCGCCCGATTGGCTGGCCACTCCCGACCCCCCGCCCACCCGGCCGCTCGGGTTGCCCGGCTCCCCGCCCCCCAGCGCCGCCCGGAGCCTCCGCCCTCGCCGCCTCCCTCCGCGCACCCGCCCGCGCGCCCAGCCCGGCTGCGCTCCGCTCGCGCGGCGACCCCGCCAGCGTGCTGGCCCCGCCCCCTGGGCTCGCGGCTCTATAAATACAGCTGCGCGGCTGGTGGGGCGAGAGCGTAGAGGAGGCGCGTTTGCGAGTCAGTGTGTTGTTGGGGTAAACCTCCGGGTAGGGGAGCGCGGCAGCGGCAGCGGCCGCGGCCGGGCTGTAATCCGAGCTCCGAAGGGAGTGACGAGGGAACCCGGTGGGCTGCTTTCCTTCCGCCGCTCCTGATTTCTCTTGCCTTTTGGTCCCGCCCGAGTGTCGCCCGCTGAGCAGAGATCCCCTCGCAAAACCCGGAGCGACCCTGCCGTCAACTCGTGGGCGCGGGATCACCGGGAGCTTCGCGGTGCCCCGAGCGCGGACCGAGCGCGCGGGGCGCGAAGGCAAGGGGTGCGGAGCCGGCCGCGAGCGGGGGCCCGGAGCTTGCCTGCCTCCCTCGCTCGCCCTAGCGGGTCCGCTCGCGCAGGGCGCAGGGCGCGCACGATGAAGGCGGTGAGCCCGGTGCGCCCCTCGGGCCGCAAGGCGCCGTCGGGCTGCGGCGGTGGGGAGCTGGCTCTGCGCTGCCTGGCGGAGCACGGCCACAGCCTGGGTGGCTCGGCGGCCGCGGCGGCCGCGGCGGCGGCAGCGCGCTGCAAGGCGGCGGAGGCGGCGGCCGACGAGCCGGCGCTCTGCCTGCAGTGCGATATGAACGACTGCTACAGCCGCCTGCGGAGGCTGGTGCCCACCATCCCGCCCAACAAGAAAGTCAGCAAAGTGGAGATCCTGCAGCACGTTATCGACTACATCCTGGACCTGCAGCTGGCGTTGGAGACGCACCCGGCTCTGCTGAGGCAGCCGCCACCGCCGGCGCCACCGCACCACCCAGCCGGGACCTGTCCGGCAGCGCCGCCGCGGACCCCGCTCACCGCGCTCAACACCGACCCGGTGAGAGGCCAGACGCCCGCCCGGCGCGGACGCGGCTGGGGGCCGGGAGGGCGGCGGCCGGAGGGCTGGACGCGGGCGCTCCCCTTCCAACGGGCAGGGGCGGCGGGGAAATGACAGCACCCCCCTCCTCCTCCGGGAGCCCGGGGCGACCAGCGGCGGGCTCGGCGCGGCGAGCGCTGGTCCGGGTGAACTCGGGGCGGGACTGGGGCTCTGCGCATCCTGGGCTGTCAAGTCCAGCCTGGGGTGGGGTTGGGGGAGTCCCCCAGGGCTGCAGGCTGGCGTTGGGGTGCCGGCGCGTCTGCCTGGTTTCGGGGAAGGGATCCAGGACCGTGCCGAGTGCGACGGTTGTGCCTGCTAACCTTTGCCTTGGTGTCCGTTGCTGTTCCAGGCCGGCGCGGTGAACAAGCAGGGCGACAGCATTCTGTGCCGCTGAGCCGCGCTGTCCAGGTGAGCGCGCGTTTCCCTTCTCCAGCGGCGGGTCACCAGAGACGCCCATCCCCAGGGGCTTCCGGTGCCAGCACCGCAGTGTTCGGTGCCCCTAAGCATTTCTGAGGGCAGATCTCAGTGAGGTGGACATCCCCTCCCCGTGCCACCGTACTTCGCTTTAGTAATTGGGGGTTCACCCTAAATGGAGACGTGTCAGCAGCTCCTGTCCCCGTCGTCCCCGCCACGCTAGCCCCGTGCCTCGCCCATGACCAGCCGGCTCTAACTGCCTTCCTCCCCGCCGAGGGAGGGCACCCTCGTGGGCGTGGAAACTGCCCGATGTGCAAACCCACAATGACCCCCCCCCACGCCGTCTGACACCCACAAAGTGGGATGCGGGTAGGGCCTGAGAGTGGATCCCCAATCCGGCTTGTCGGGGGCCAGCAGCTTCCTGCCGGTCGCCTGGCCAGCCGCGGGCTGCGGGTGTTGTCTGACCTGGTGGTTTGTTTTGGGTTGTTGATCAAGCATGTCTTGAGTTTGGTCGGTGGCGCCAGTTAGTCTACTGCGGGAAGGTTCACACACCCCCTCTATTCATTCCTCTTCCACAGGTGTGCGGCCGCCTGAGCCCGAGCCAGGAGCACTAGAAAGGGAGGGGGAAAGAGGAGAAGTTAGAGAAAAAGCCACCCGAGGAAAGGAGGAAAAAAAAAATCAGCAAATCCTAGAAACGTTTCGTTCGCCATTCCAAGAGGGGGGGAGGAGAAAAATACAACTTTCATCCTTTTTTTTTTTTTTGCACGTTCATAAACATTCTGCATATGTATTCTCTTTTGTCTCTTCATTTATAACCGCTGTGAAATGTACATTTCTGTGTTTTTGGAGATGCAGTTAAACTTTTAAGCTTAAGTGTGACAGGACTGAAAAATAGAAGATCAAGAGTAAATCAAGTTTAGAAACCTACTTTGTGACCAAGGAGCTCAATTTTTGTTTTGAAGCTTTACTAATATAAAAGAGCATTGTAGATAAATTTTTTTGACATCTATTGTTTAAAATAGATGATTATAAAGGGGCAGGGAACTTTCTTTTCCCTGCAAGAATGTTACATATTGTATAGATAAACTGAGTGACATTTCATACCATGTATATATAGAGATGTTCTATAAGTGTGAGAAAGTATATGCTTTAATAGACTACTGTAATTATAAGATATTTTTAATTAAATATTTTTCTGTAAATATTATGTGTGTGTTTTTTTTTTTAATCTATGGGAATATTTCTTTTGGAAAATTATTTTTCAGCTCCATTGCAGAGCTCTTGATATTTTGAATGTCTTTTCTGTTTGGCCTAGCTTTTAATTTGTTTTTGTTTTATCCAGTGTCATACAGACTCGGGAAGTAATAGAGTTAGTGATCCTGCATGACTGCATGAGATGTTTAATCACAAAATAAACTTGTTCTCAGTCCATTCAAATGTGTTTTCTTTAACTTAGATTGAAATCATTGTATTTGAAGCATACATGTTGGAAATATACTTTATCAGTTTATAAGTACAGGGTTTGATAGTGTAATATATAAAGAGTAAATGTTTGCTTTTTTGTTTTTTAACTGAGGTCAAAATGGATTCTGAATGGTTTTACATATGGGATGGGGAAATGCTTGGATCCTTAAGGAGTTTATGAAATCTGTTTTATCAACGTGAAAAAAATGCTTATCATTCTTCATTTTACACTAAAGTTTTGTCACTACATTTCATGTCTGTACAGATTATTTAAATCATAGAAATGAAAAATGTTCTCTGCTTGCTACCAAAGGACAAACTCTTGGAAATGAACACTTTCTGCTTTCCTTCCTCCAAAGAATATTAATAGGCAACAGTGGGAGAAAAAAACAAGGCATAATGGCAAATCCTTCAAGCAGGGATAAAAGTCGATCTTCAAACATTAACTTAAGTAGACCAAAAATTCTGATGACCGCATCTAGATTATTTTTTTATGAAAATGATTTTCACTATAGCTATGTTAGTTACTGCTAAACTACTGTCCAATCTCTTGTGATGTGTAACTTTTACATGTGAATATTAAAGTAGACTTACCTGTCTTGTACTGTGATTTCTGGTCTCGTTTCTTCAAAACCCTTTATTTTTTAAGATTTTCTTTTCTCTTTAATGAAGTTAATATTTTCTAGGTTGGATAGGACCATCAGGGCCTGTGAACATTATGCACTGAATGTGATCAGTACTTCGCACACCAGTTAGATGGAATTTTTAGAGAGAGAATTAAGTAGGATTTAATTGGGTGCTTTGTAAATAGTTAGTCAACTGTGTGTGTAACGTGGTCTGTTTGATTTTTAAAAGGAAAGGATTTGTTTCAGATTATACAAGAATAAAAGTATTATAGACCCAAGGGGCTTTTTATGAGGTCAAAGTCAAATATTTATATGAATATGAAATCTCGTCCCTAGTAGTCCATTTAAGTGGCAACTACGAACATAACAAAGTTAATGCTAGTAGACTCAAATTAATCAAAAGGCTTAAGAATCCCCAGCATGTTATCCCCCCAGCTTTGACATTTCACTGGTCTCTGGTATTTTTAGAATTCGATATATTTGATGTTGAGCCTTATAAAGTCAAAGGACTGCTTGTTTAGATGAGGTTTATTTTTATTTTTGATATTATTCATTCTTGTCACACATCAAGAGGAAAACAGAAAAACAGTGCTGGAATTCTAAATCTGAAGAATTCCAACGATAGCGTTCTTTGTTATTAAATCAAGGGGACAATTCCTTCTTTTTCCGTGGCAGTTTAATTTCAGTAGGAAGCAAGTCACATGTGAACTGTTGGTTAGAGTTAGGCATCCGCTGGGCTAGGCCTGACTGCCAAATCCTACCTAAGCTGTTAGGTACAGTTTATAGTGGGAGATGAGGAACCTTAAAACAAATGGTTAAATATTTTTGTTTTTGAAGATAGATGCTACTCCTTAGTTAACTTTAGATTTTGGACATGAAAAACCACTGAAAGGGAAGAAAAATGTTAAAGACATTGCGTTTTAGAGACTTGGCATTTTTCTCTTGGATATTTACACAGCTTGGGTATCTTTAAAGACACTGCCATTATTTTTTTTTAATTATATAGAATCGTATAAGATATTACATTCTAGGGCGCCTGGGTGGCTCAGTTGGTTAAGCGACTGCCTTCGGCTCAGGTCATGATCCCAGAGCCTGGGGATCGAGTCCCACATCGGGCTCCCTGCTCGGCCTGAAGCCTGCTTCTCCCTCTCTCCCTCCCCCTGCTTGTGTTCCCTCTCTGGCTGTGTTTCTCTCTGTCAAATAAATAAAATCTTAAAAAAAAAAAAAAGATATTACATTCTATTCTATCGGTTATGACCTAACAAAGCAACCCAAAACCAAAAACATTTTGAGTCATTTATCTAGTCCTAATTATTCAGATCTTAGGTTTAACAGATGAAATGTCCTGCCTTCTCTCCTAGTTTTGCCTACTTTTCACTGTATAGGGACAAGCAAAGAGTACGAAGCATTTAAAAGCTTCAAGACAAAGTATCCCACAGTGGATGTCATTTCTAATTCAGTTATAAAATCCTGAACATCTCAGATATTTCATGTTAAAGGAATGGGGGAAAAAAAGCTTTTTGTTTCAAAGAATAATATACTTTGATACTGTATAAATCTTATGTTCATTATTAAGGTCTAACTGAATTTTTAGAACTTTCAAATTTTTGACCCCCCTGCATAATCTATCATATTAAATGCTTCCTATAAAAGTAAATCTTCACTGAGCAAATGGGTCTGAAGTTTGTGGTTTTTAATTGACTTCCACTGAGTTATGCAATTTTTCATTATCAAAAATGGGTCTCTTGATGGATCACCTCAATTATTTACAGTGTTTCTTACCCTGTGATGAAAAATGTGGCTTAAAAATGTTGATATGAACGGAACGAAAATCTAGTTTGAATGCCGGGCAAAGCTCATCTATGCTGTCTGCCAGGACAGACAGCAGGAGGATGTCCGGGGAAAACTAGACCCACTTACACACACACACACACAGAAGGTGAATAATGTAGAGAGAAATTATTCACAGTTGTACAGAGCCAAATAAAACTGGTTCTGCCCAGCTAATGCACTTTAATTACATACATGTTATTCAGTCCAGATAACCCTTGGGTCTCAATAGGGCCAAACACCAAACCTTCCAGGCTTATAAGGAAGGAAAACCTTCCCTTTCCTGCTTTGTAGGTCCAGGAAATTAACCTACACACGTCATAGTTCATCTTCACAGGGTTGTCCTCAGTACACATTCTTCAGGCCCGGATGATTTCTTTCAGTTATGACCTGTGAGTTTTGCAAAAGTATTAATTACATTAATTAGAACCATCGCCCAAAAGGTGTTAGGATTGTTAACGCCTTGAGCGTTGCTCCAATCGATACTTCAAAAGACGCTAATTTGTTCAAGGGAGAGAAATCAGTCGTATCCCCTTCACTGAAAACGCTCTCAATTTTTCAATGAAGTTTTAAAAGTGTGCGTCATGTTCAGGTGCCTCCTTCATACTGATTCATATCCTGGCTTGCTCTGAAGACTTTGTCTGGGTGCTAAAACTCAGGCCTGAGCCACATTGCCCATGGTTTTCTTTCTTTTTTTTTTTTTTTTTAATATTTTATTTATTTGACAGAGAGAAACACAGCCAGAGAGGGAACACAAGCTGGGGGAATGAGAGAGCGAGAAGCAGGCTTCCCGCTGAGCAGGGAGCCCGATGTGGGGCTCGATCCCTGGTCTCCAGGATCATGACCTGAGCCGAAGGCTCCTTTAACCAACTGAGCCACCCAGGCGCCCCGCAGATGGTTTTCTGCACTCACCTACGCAAAGCACGCTGAAGTCCGTTCCATCATTCATAAGTCTCCACAGTAAATTCACGCCGGGATGTGAAAAAAGGGCTGAAGTTAATATGAAAAGCCCTTCTGAGTCCATAAAAGTAAACACCAGTTTCTGAGGAAAGAAGAATAAAATGTGTTACCTGTATTCGAGTAGCTAAAATGTAACTAAAGGAGAATTGATCTTAAAATGTTTAAATAGAGAGAGGCAAGAACCTATTTTCTATGTCAATCCCCTTGATTCTGAATTTTTTTCCCAATAAGAAATCCCACACATTAGGAAAGAATTTTCTAAGCTACTAATTCCACAAGCATTAGCAATATATGCAAACTCCTGGTGAAACTGGACACCTTTTTTACTTTATAGTTTCTCAATTTCTTATGATATAAAGTGTGTTTTAACACTTCAAACGTGTGTATTAAGTGCACATTTTGAAATGTTTTCTTATTGCAACGTTTAATTTCTAATGGAAATATTGGAGTCTGCATGCAGTTCTCCTGCAAATTCACATATTAGAACATTTCTTAAATTTTATTTATTTCTTAAAATTTATTTATTTATTTGCTTAAATGTTTAAAATATCTTCTTAAATATTTTAAGCATTTTCTTAAATATTTACTATTCCTTCCATAAACCGTGGCAGTCAATTGAGAGGCTGTAATTGTGTGTATGTCTGTGTTTACCCAAAAATAACCAATGAACATGCAGAAAAATATTTTTCAAAAAGGAGTTGCAAAAAAAAAAAAAAAAAAAAAGGAGTTGCACTTTAAAAACATAAGTAAAATATGTTAAACCTTCCATTTTCTCTCTACTTTAATTCTTAAGATTGAAGAGTTCCATAAAAATACATTCCTCATTTTTTTGGACAGCTATAAGTCAATCACGTTATGTTTAAGCATAAAGGAGGATGGAAAATAAAGAACAAGGAAATCAGATGTCATGTTTATCATATCTTAGAATTTGGTTGAAATTCATAAGTAATCTGAAGAATAAAAGAAAGAAAAAAAAAAAGAGGGACATTCCTATATGTCAAACTCACAGAAAGTCCAGTAAATAGATCTAAACTGGTAGACATGAATTTGACTCCTTATTTCATCAAGGATTCTTAGAAACATTTTTCATACATGCCTAACCTGAGTCCATGGCTATCCTTAAAACTAGGTATGCTCCTTGAAGTAGGATTCTGCGGGAATCTTATTTGCCTGTCTTTCAGGGCCTAATCAGAGTCTTGTAAAATATTTGTGAACCAGAATGAAGAATGTCCCCCTTAGGGAGTCTCTTGGTAGTGCCCTCAGTTATTCCTTCTTGGCCTTTTATCTACACTGATTCTCAGCTGAGCTTCAGACCATTTTATCTAACTGCCTTCTGATCCTCTTTACCTCTGAAACATGGTAGATTTTAAACAAAATTCTTTGGTCTCCCCCCAAAACCTGCCACTCTTTCCAGATTTCTTATTGTCTCAGTCAGCCATAGGCCCAGTAGCTTAAACAACAAATATTTATTTCTCACAGTTCTGGAGGCTAGGAAGTCCAAGATCAAGTTGCCAACCAACTAAGTTCTCCAGAAGTCACTGCCATTGCCAGGTGAGCACAGCAAGCCCCATGCTTCCTTCAGGTTCCCTCCAGTCACACCTGGCACGTGGCCTCCTCCTTGCAGCTGCACCGTAAGATGCAAAAAGAACCCGGGGCTAAGCAAGGTCCTCTTGCTGCCCAGGACCTGGGATGTCGGGATTCTTCAAATGTCATGACCCAGCTGTCCTTTGTCTCCTCCACTTCTGGCGGCCTTCAAGCACACGATCTATGCCGCCACCGTATCTAAGGTCTTCTCCTATACATGCTACACAGCCAAGCATGCTTATCTCCCTAGTCTTGACAGTGCAAGATTGATTTCCTGAGAGTGAAGAAGAGAGCAGACTCAGGAAGGATATACATGGAATATGGGTCAGGGGAGGGGCACTCTCGCAGCCAGTCAAACCAGTTAGATTGCCCATCTGTGGGTAAGGGTTAATATGTCCCTTCCAAAATGACGTGCTCTTTATGCTTCCCTTCCTCTACAAATGGTGTTATCCCTGCCTGGATCCCTTGACCTCCACTCTCAGTCCGGGCTGCTGTTAAACCCCTCACCATCCTTCGACTGTCACCATTTCTGCAAAAATTATATGACGCTTCTCTTCCTCATCCCAGAAACAGCAAACCGCCCCCAGGAGTGTAATTATTTTCACATGTCTGTGTTCCCTGTAGATCCCTGACCCTCCAGGGATTCCAGACCACAAAGTATCAGAAGAACATTCCTGTAATTCCCTGTGCCACCAAATGTAGCAAATTCTTTGCAACTCAAAATTGTGGTTGAGGGGTTTTCATTATCTTTTAAAAGCCTTTGGCTGCCTTAAACATGAAACATAGATAAGCTGTGTGTTCTTGAGAATGAGGGAAGTGTGGTCTGCCTTGGACCAAGAGAGTTGGAAGGAGAAACTGAGAAGGAGAGGAGAGAGGCCGAGCGATCCTATATCCCGAAGAAGGAAATGTGACTGACCCAAGTTGGGGTGAGTCAACAAAGACACCTCAGTGCCAGAGATGAACATGTGCGGCAAGGAGAAAAGATTCAATAGGTAGAGGCTGGGATGGGTCAGCAGCGGAAGCAGCAGGTGGGGGTACCAGGAAGACTGTATGATCAGGTCTCTACAGATGTGCCTTCGGTCTCTGTTCTCCTAGCCCAGGGAGGAGGCATGGGAGAGATCAGCCACCGAAAATGCTAATCCTCATGAGTCAGTTCTGAAAGGGCGAGGCTTGCCACACGAATGGGAAAATCCTCTAGGGATGAAGTTTCATTTCCGCTCCTACGATCGGGGTCCTAGAAGTAGAATCAGATGATTAGGAACCTGGAATAAGCCTGGCTAACAGACTTCATTTTCCAGCGAAGAAGACAGAGCCTGAAGGGTGGAGGGATGGAGTCGGACCCAGACTAAGACCCACGGCCACAAACTCTGTATGGCTGGGTTCTAGTCCAGTTTACTGATACTTAGGTGGTTTATCTTGGTCTATATTCTAAGCTACAATCTGCCTCATGTTCTGTCCTAAGAGCTGCGGTTCAGATCTCAAGCAAATAACCATTAAATACAGCCCCGATCTGCCTGCCTTTTAAAATAAAAACAGAGGTAATGTACTTTTTATTTTTAAGATTTTATTTATTCACTTGAGAGAGAGTGAGCATCCACGTGCGTATACAAGCAGCGGGGAGAGGCAAAGGGAGAAGCAGACGCCCCACTGTGTGGGGAACCCAATGTCGGGGTTCTATCTCAGGACCCAGAGATCATGACCTAAGCCTAAAGCAGAAGCTTAACCGACTGAGTCACACCCAGGCACCCCGGTCATGTACTTTTTGACAAGTATCAAGTATTTCAAAGCTTGTTGACAAGGAGCACAGGCCATTCCATGGAAAAAGGATAGTCTTTTCTATAGAAGATGCTGGGAAAAGTTAGATGTCCACACTCCACACTCAAAAACTGACCTTTGACCAAGATGTTGGACCTTTCGAAGAGAATGGCTCAACATGGATCTTAGGCTCAAATGTAAGTCAAAAGTGTAAAACTTCGAGACGAAAACAAGAGAAAATCTATATGACTTTGGGTCTGGTGATGAATTTTTAGACACGGCACCAAAAGCATGAAGAATTTCAACCCTGTGTTCTCCCCTGCATCTGAGCGTGCAGACCTCCCAGCTACACACACACACACCCTGCTGTGGTCTCAGGAGGCAGTGCAGAGGGGGACAGGCTCAGAGCTCCGCAGCCTGCTGTGTCCCCTCCGGCAAGATCCTCCCCATGTTCCAATGGCCTCATCCATAATGACTGTGTATTAATAATTACCAAGCACAGAGGGCTCCTGAAAGATGGTGAGAGTAACATAGATGAAAATATTTTAGATCACTGGTTATAATTTGGAGATCTATGACCATTACCTCGAGAGATTTTTAAGTTTTCCAGTTCCTGACGTTCACCCATCCTTCCCTCTTACCATTGGGATTCTGATCGATCAGGTGGAGGATAGAATGGAAGCATCTACCTCCCCTGGCAAATCTAAGGCGAGTCTCCCAGGAAACCCCACTTTGAGAACTGGGTGTTGTAAGATATCCGATGTTACAGAGGCTTAAGCTGCAGTTGTTAGGCTACAGGTGGTGTTATTTCTCCCGCTTTTTGACATCACTTTCCACTGCTGCAGGAGCTCTGATCAAGTGAAGAGGGAGGTTAATAAAATATCAACAGAAAGTCATGGCAAAAACATCCAGTGGGAGAAAGGAAGTCGGTCCCAGTAGAGGTTGCCTAGGAGGGACCTGCTTGAAACCCAAGACTGTGGTGTGGTCCCTGAGATGCGCCTGCCATCAAGATACTGACTCCTCCATATTCAATAATCTTTCTTTGAGCCAAAACATTCACCACGGGGCACCCGGGTGGCTCAGTCATTTAGCGACTGCCTTCGGCTCAGGTCATGATCCCAGGGTCCTGGGATCGAGCCCTGCATTGGGCTCCCTGCTCAACGGGGAGCCTGCTTCTCCCTCTCCCACTTCCCCTGCTTGTGTTCCCACTCTCGCTGTATTTGTCTCTGTCAAATAAATAAATAAAATCTTAAAAAAAAAAATCACCATAACCTTGACTTAACCTATCTCACAAAACCTTTAATTTTGTAAAGAAATGCATAAAAGGAGGGGGACATTTTCTACCCTCTTCTATGTCCTTCTATATCAAATGTCCTCTCATTACATCTATGTGATGCCTTAGAAAATGTCTGGAGAAGGTCTGCCTGTGCAGGCAGGAATGAGCAATATTATTTTTATTTTATTTATTTTTTAAAGATTGTGTGTATTTGATAGAGGGCACAAGCAGAGGGAGTGGTGGGCAGATGAGAGGGAGAGCAGACTCCCCATAGAGCAGGGAGCCCGACGTGGGACTCGATCCCAGGATCCTGGAATCATGACCTGAGCTGAAGGCAGTCACTTCACCGCCTGAGCCACCCTGAGCAATATTATTTTAATGGTCAAGAGAGTCTTCTGGATAAACAAAGTTAGAAAAAATACTTCATTTCCCTCAGTATATGATATCATCCTAAAGATGACCTATAATACCATGTAGAAAAATAGTCTGCTCTTGCACCAGCTGCTGGGTCTGCTTTTGAGCTGTCCTCCGTAATGCTTATCGAATGTTAAAATACATGCACATAAAATTGGGATAGAGTACAATTGTGCCTTCTATAATAGATTTCTCGGTAAAACTGTATATGATTTTTAGGGATTTTAAAGGAGTAGAAAGAAGAGCTTCAGTTCTTCAAAAATTGAGTAAGAACTCTAGAAAAAGAAATGTGGGTAAGCCTGTGGAATTGGATTCTGAGCTCTGCCACCTACTGTGTGCCCTCTGGCAAGGTACTTCACCTCTCTGAGCCTTGTTTAAACTTCCTCTTACAAAGGAATCACAATACTTAGCAATAGGATTCGCATAAAGATGCAAATCAGGGGCACCAAGCTCTTAATGCAGGCTTGGGAGTCATTCCTATCATTTAGTTCCTTTCCTCTGCTCTGTTCCTTCCCTTACTCATCTTGTAAGACCTAAATATATGGGTGCGCTCTAATGGTATGACAATGGGGTTCACAAGGACAGAGGCTTAAGGGGTGTATGTGCACCTGGGTCCTCAGTGTGGAGGACCAAGAATTCCATAAATGCACCAACATTTCTGGGAGGCCCAGATTTTCAACCCTCTGTGTTATTCATTTTGAATAAACCAGAATTACTCTGAGCACCGAAGACATAAAGGACATAGACGTTGATGGAAGAAGAAGGTTTGGAGGCAGATGCAAGTCTGAGGGGCAAGACTGCCGGGGCCAGCAGGCAGAGGAAAATTGATGATGATGATGATGGGAAATTAAAACAGGGGCCTTCATAGCTGTTGATTTTGAAGTTCCCATGGTCAAGTGCAATGCTTGTCTGCTTTTCCGTCTATGTTCTGATGCCTAGCTAAGTGCCACGGGACGGAGACAGATGCTGAGGTTGGGGTCACGGGAAGAACCCTACCCACAGACTCCCAAACTCAGTGCTAAATAATCCAGGATCCTTGTAATACTCTCCCCAGTAGAGAAACAGTTTTGAAACCAAAGACGTCATACACAACGCAGGACACAGCATACTGAGTAGTATGTGAGGGACACACTAAGTGGAAAAAAGCACAAAGTTTGTGCATTTCTGCAGGGCTTAGCAAAGGATGCCTTTTATAATGTATGTTTAACATCATCTCTTGTAGCTATGTTCTGCTGTCAATAAAGTCAAGTTCAATTCAACAAGGTAGAGAACCCAATGTTTGGGAATTTGTCATGTCCATTGCAACACTTAGTGAATCACAAAATAAGAATTTTGAAGTAAAAACACACGCCCTCATTTTTCTGATAAGGAAACAGAGGCTCAGAAATGTAAAAATGTGCCTTTTGTAAGAAGATGTGAGGTAGGGGTGGAGCTGTCAGCAAAACTCAGGTTTTTCAACTTGTCATCTCCTTAACCTCATTAAGTCAATAGAGAATACAGTTATTTATACTATCAGGCTCCCATTTATCTGACACATGTATTTTGTATTTTTTATTCTTTCTTGCAGATCAGTTTCCTCTTTAAAAAATTCTGTAAACACGGCCTTTTGTTTTTTGCATTTGTAATTTGAGGACTGAGGTCATCCCCAAGAGGGCTATATTCCAAAGAGAACAAAAAAAAAATTTTTTTTTTTTTAACCTCTAAAGATGACTGCGGTGGAAAAAAGAAGTACATTTTTTTGTCGAGAGTTATTTTCAAGTGCAAGATCTCATGATCATTCTAAATACTCCTACAAGCAGACTCCGAGGATACTCACAAAATCGCCATCACTCCTTAAGGATCCTGCAGGACAGTAGGGACCTTACCAATTTGTTTGTAAATTTGCAGCTCTAACTTCATGACATGTGAGACACCAGTAAAAAATCACCTCCTGCCTCATTTATTTTAGGGAATACAAAGAAATGCACAATCACTGCAGACCTGTGAGCTCTTGCCAAGTCTGGTCTTATTATTATACATATAAAGAGAATCCTCTGTTCACCAGCATCTATAAAGGGGCTGATTTTCTCACCTCCGTAGTAATTGTTTAATATTAAATCAGCCCAAAGTTTTTAGGGCATGTTTCTCAGAAACCCTTTGTTTGGCCTGAGGTGTGCACCCCAGGCAGTGAAGCAGCTGTTAATTTTTAGGTGAAAAAAAAAATGTGTATTTTCTCAAGTCTTAGCAGAAACTCTTCACAGTTTAAGCAGTCCAACTTGTTGATGGAGTAAAAAAATAATAATAATCAATTCTTTCTAGAAATCACAAACATGCTAAAACTAAACAGAGTTCAACTTCTCAGAGGCAACATCTTCTAGATTCCTGATGCAGGTTGATTCTCTCTTGGTGAATTGAAATGATTTTAAAACATTTTAAAAGAAAAAACAAGGGTGGAAATAATTACTAAAAACCAGATCAAAAAAAAAAAAAAAAAAAAAAGCCTTGTAGATCTCAGAAGCTTTACAATCTCATTTCAGGGTTTATTTTAAAAATAAGATTTCCTTTCTGTTCACTGTTACTCCTTGCTAAAAGACCCAGGAGAAACTGGAGAACTTCCCTGTGAAGCTATGTTTGGGGTTGACGACGGATCACCCGTCCTTTTAGGAAATAGGATCATAAAGCAGTCTACCGCGTGATTCCAGGGATGAACTAATACTTTCACTCCGCGGTACTATGTTGAAGACTGCAATTTCAACTGAGAACTTCAGCCCTCTTTTCTCCTCTTTTTCATTCCATGTGCCCCCCAGCCTCTGGGAAATCCCTATTTCCAGACTGGGAACCAGGGTGGCCTGTCCTCCCTGTCAGGGACTTTCTGTCTTCTGGAAGTCCTAGAAACACAATCACAGAGAATCGCCTTCTCCCATTTCCAGGGAGTTTACTAGGTAGGAAGTGACCACACACACTTCATGGGGAGGGTTCTCCTCGTTTCAGAGAATCCGGGAAAGCACTCCCAGCGAGGCACCAGGCACATATGTAGTCTCTCCACCTCACGGGGCATGGCCATTTCTCTCACCCTGGGGCCCTGACCTCCCAACATTGCCATCACAGATTTTTACTTCCCTAAATCCCTAGCATGAGGCTGCTGAGGTGGGCACTAGGCCTACGCTTGCCCTAAACAACACCAAAGCTCATTAGAGTCCATTAATCAAATATTCGCTTTTACATTAAGCACACGGTGCTAGAAACACACATTTCTGGCATGGCTAACCCTTGCATGACGTGAGTTTTGATAAAGCAGCAAATTTTCCTTCTGACATTCCTCAGGTTCTGTGCCTTCCTGGAGCAACGAGCTGTGTCAGTTATCTGCTGCCCTCTTTTGAATTTTAGGGCACACTACACTCATCAACATGGCCCGCTGCCTGAAGCAGCCTCTACTCCCTGTCCTGGGGCAGGTGGGATCTTCTGACGTCCAGCAAAGGCTAGTCCGGAGCTGATAAACTAGTACTTCAACCTCACCACCCCTCATGAACACAGTCTCTCTGCTGGGGTTCTTCTGGGGCCAAAGTAAAACCCATTTTCCACAACATAAGACATGCTGTTGTGGTTTTGCTTTTGCTTTAACTTTCCTATGTTAACCAAATTTATCACCCAGACCAGTGGCACCTCTGCGATGGTCTACTCATTCCCTGAAATTGCACACGTGCACAATTCTGGTGATAAGGAATCTGGAAGCCGACTTACTCCGTACGCCTGCCCAACGACAGGCATCTGTCCTTTGAGGACAGCAGCGAGAGCTGGAAGTCCTCTCGGAGGTGGCAGGGTCACAGAGAAATCTGAAGGCCTTGCAGGAAGTTACATCGTGGGGAGGGTGGGTACAGCTTGGGGCGCCCAGTCATCTCCCCACCTCCAGCAGCTCTGATTTCGTACCCCTAGACCACGTCTGAGGCTTCCTTCCCGGCCTTTAGCATCTTGCCGACTCTGCTTATCTTCCCCATCTCCTGTACCAAACTCTTATAGGAAGGAACAGGGGAGAACATGTTCATTAAAAATAACACAGAACAAACTATTGTCATCTTTCCTTCAAAATCACAGGAGTTCTCTGGAGAATAAGAAAGCAGCAACAAGGGGCACCTGGGTGGCTCAGTTGGTTGAGCGACTGCCTTCGGCTCAGGTCATGATCCCGGAGACCCTGGATCGAGCCCCACATCCGGCTCCCTGCTCTGCGGGAAGCCTGCTTCTCCCTCTCTCACTCCCCCTGCTTGTGTTCCCTCTCTAGCTGTGTTTCTCTCTGTCAAATAAATAAAATCTTAAAAAAA